>JAPMOB010213732.1:0-19158 GCA_029875015.1 Lepomis gibbosus | reverse complement strand
TCGGCCTCTGCAGGCTCAGCTTGTACTGGTCGGCCTCTGCAGGCTCAGCTTGTACTGGTCGGCCTCTGCGGCTCAGCTTGGACTGGTTGGCCCCTGCAGGCTCAGCTTGTACTAGTCGGCCTCTGCGGCTCAGCTTTCCTCAGGCGAGAGCGTCCTGCCCCCCCTCCGTCAAAAAATGGCAAACAACCAAGCTGAGCTTTATTTGTTAATCATTTTAAGGGAGACTCTGGCAGCTCTGGTCACCGGTTCTGTTCAGTTTCCCCAGTTTTGGGTGATGAAGAAAGAAAACGACGGCATGTTTGTGTCACATTTGGCAGCAGTCTGGTAAAATAATAGGAACAATGGTTTTGTGTGTGTTTGATATTCCTGGTGTAAACTAGGCCAGCAGGTGCTGCAGTACCTAAAGTGGAACACAAGTCTGCAGCAAATCTAAGAAACATTAAAATGATCAGGAGCTTGAGTTATTAAATGCATCATTTTATTGAGAGCTAGTTTTTCCTGAGCTCACTGTGAACGGACTCATTTCTGCATTTCGCTCTGAATAAACTAGACTTTGAATGTGAAGTAAAAACCAAAACGGCGTGAGAAAGATCCACAGGAGCACAAAGTTACTCGCCTCTTTTGTATTTTTGCAGTTTGGAAATCAGCCCCCCGAGCAGTTTTCACCGAGGACAAAGAAGCCCAAAGTTGTGTCCAGCGCCTGCGACAGCATCATCCTGGAGTGCCGGAGCGTAAGAGTAGGAACTCTACGCAGGATGGTGACGAAGCCCGTCATCGTGAGTACTTTGGTTTCTCTCGTATTGAAGCACAGCCTGCAGGACTTGCATGTGTAGATGCTGAATAACACAAAACTCCTGGGCGCGCTGTGGAAAAGGTCGTTTTAAAATCTTTTCTTCTTTATCTGAAGAAAACTATGAGAAATATCTAAATATTTTCTTAATATATTTTACTGCTCTTTCATAATACCTGCATGATAATGGCTGATTTTGGTTTTAACTGAAGTACTGATGACCCAAAATTATAATTACATATATGACCAATAAAAATGGCCATGCCTTATCCCATGCGCACCGCTCTCCTGCTGCTCTTTTACTAGCAATCCTGCCGTCGCTCACTAGTAAATTAAGTCTACTTCAAGACTTCCGTCAGATGTTTCACAATTAAAGCCTGCGAGGAAGTGAAGGTGTTATGTTCCCTGAACTCCCAGACTGCTTTTATTGTGAAACTGATTTAAGTTAAGTTTTTTTATTCCCAGCAAACAGCAGCAACAACAAATGAACACAAACATGTGATCAAAAGTAAACCTTTTAATCTAACAATCGATCAATTTTTGGGTGATTTTGTCTTTATTGAAGGTAGAACAGCTGGAGATAGACACGCAGTGAATGAGCCACGGGTCAGATTTAGATTTTGGCTTTTATTTTAAGTGTTTTAAAACCCTGGATTTGTCTTCAGTGGAGGTAAATAAATAAATAAAGACTTTGGACGTTAAACGGTTAAAACCGTGGCGTCTGCTGGGGCGGGATAATTCAGAGACCATCACTCACAGAAAAGGGCTCGTGGTGAACAGAGAATATCAACCAGCGTCTTTAAAATCCAGTCGAGAGTCCAGAAAAAGATGAATGAAGCAGAAATGATAAATGACTTTGTTTGTTCTTTCTCTTTTCAGTTTTCCATCGACCACATCCAGCTGGAAACTGAAGGTATGAAGCCGCAGTGATGAATTCAGTAGATAAAACGCAGTGCGCAGAGCTGCTGGATCAGACATCTGTGGCGTGGGGCGGCGCTGCAGTCACGGCCGCTGTCGGCAGAGATTAGTTCAGTCTCACCTGTGGAAGCTTTAAGTCTCTGAAAACAGGCAGAAACACGAACCACAGGCAGCACATGACATCGTATCTTGGATGGATTCATGAGGAATCTTAGAAATTAAAGCAAACATCATTTTTCTGTATTGGTTTGATTTATTTATTTATTTTTTTCACTCTTTCATCATTCCTGGAAAATAAAATCCCATATTTGGCGTCAGACGCCATCACGAACATGATGGGACTTCAGTAAGCATGAAGAGGGAAGTTAATGTAGTGAACACAGGCTCTTTTGTTTTGCTTTTTAAATCACTTTTTAAATAATTTTTTTATGTACACTGCTCAAAAAAATAAAGGGAACACTTAAACAACACAAGGTAACTTCAAGTCAATCACACTGAAATCAAACTGTCCACTTAGGAAGCAACACTGATTGACAAACGGTCAGAAACAGACTCCATGAGGGTGGTATGAGGGCCCAATGTCCACAGGTGCACCGTGCAGGACGTTTGGCGTTTGCCAAAGAACACAAAGATTGGCAAACTCGCCACTGGCGCTCTGTGCTCTTCACAGATGAAGGCAGGTTCACACTGAGCACGAGAACGTTCTGCTGCCCGCAACATCCTCCAGCATGACCCGTTTGGCGGTGGGTCAGTAATGGTGTCGGGTGGCATTTCTTTGGGGGGCCGCACAGCCCTCCATGTGCTCGCCAGAAGAATCCTGACTGCCATTAGGTACCGAGATGAGATCCTCAGACCCCTTGTGAGACCATATGCTGGTGCGGTTGGCCCTGGGTTCCTTCTAATGAAAGACAACGCTAAACCTCATGTGGCTGGAGTGTGTCAGTAGCTCCTGCAAGAGGAAGGCATTGATGCTGTGGCCTGGCCTGCCCGTTCCCTAGACCTGAATCCAGTTGAGCACATCTGGGACATCATGTCTCGCTCCATCCACCAAGGCCACGTTGCACCGCAGACTGTCCAGGAGTTGGCGGATGCTTTAGTCCACGTCTGGGAGGAGATCCCTCAGGAGACCACCTCTTCAGGAGCCCAGGCGTTGTAGGGAGGTCATACAGGCTCGCGAAGGCCACACACACTTGTTTTAAGGACATGACATCAAAGCTGGATCGGCCTGGTTTTCCACTTTTTGAGTGCGACTCCAAATCCAGACCTCCATGGGTTGATGAATTTGACTTCCATTGATAGTTTTTGTGTGATTTTGTTGTCAGCGCATTCAACTATGTAAAGAAAGGAGCATTTAATGGGATTATTTCATTCATTCAGATCTGGGATGTTATTTTAAGTGTTCCCTTTATTTTTTTGAGCAGTGTGTTTTGCAGAAAGCGTCTGACTCAGAGCTGTTCGTGTGTTTTCTCGTCAGACCCCGAGCGCAACGTCATAGAGCAGGTTTGTCTGCAGGCGTCGGCGCTGATCAGCTGCGAGTGGTGCAGCGTCCGGAAACTTCCGGTCTTGTTCTTCCAGACGACTCCGGAGGAATGCGTCCGCCTGCGCACGCAGCTCAACATGTCCAAGGGAGGCCAGTGGTACGACTGCTCCGGGGACGGTAAGAACAAAAGTACACAGTATAAATACACACCTGCAGATCAGTGACGAACTCTTTTACACCATGAAGCTGTCAGACAGTCTTGTCTTTCTGTAAGGCTCAATTAATAAAAGCCAACTGAACTTAAACTCTAAATATTCACATCTGAGGATTAAATTTAAATTCAGGGCGCTGGACTCAAAATTGTTCCCGATGCATCTCAGTGCATTTGAATGTTTTATTTTCAGAATCGGCTTTATTTGCCAGGTATGTGTGCACATAGGAGGAATTTGCCTTACTGTGTGACTACATTATTAATGATTAATGCTAAAAACGTACATGATTAATATGAAACGTCTCTCTTCCTGAGAGATATTTGGTTTTTTCCTGACAATATTTTAACCGCAGCTGTCATGAACAAAAACGCTGCTGAGAGCTCGGTCTCCGATATAAACAAATGCAGTCAGTCAGCTGATCCGTGTGCAGGAAACTGGAAGAGTCTGCGTCAGGGCTGGGCCGATAGACGAATGGCAAACATGACGAGGTTGAGCCGCTATCAGGATTGTAACTTCTGATAACATCTGTCTGCAAAATGCAAATACACCCGGGCAGCCTGCCCAAGTTAAGGGCATGATGGGGAAACACTTTGTCCAAATATATGTAAAGACAGCACAGCTAGTTAGTTTTATTATTTTATACATCCTGAGCAGGAATAACATGACTGTCCTTTACCATCCAGAGTAAAACCTGTCAGCAGGGGGAATGAGTGGATGCAGATCTCGGGGATCCCTCTAAATTCCAATTAAGGCGTTTTGTGCGTTGATGCTGAGCAGTTCAAAAGAGAACCGACAAATCTGTTGTTTTTAACCTTCCTCACTCCTCTCCTAATAACGCAGCTTGATGTTCTGTAGCTTTACATACATATACAATACCTGGACGAGCCTGAGATAACACACTTTATTAGTAACTCGCACTGCTGCTGTGTCAGCAGGGCCGAGATGTGTGAGCTGTTTGTTAAAGCTTCATGTTTTCTTACTCGAAGTAGATTCAAGCAGAAGTTGTCATAAAGGTATCTAATGTAGCGTTAAAAATATAACACAAAGAGAGAGATATTATAATACAGATAGCTCGAGGAAAACAGGATGCAGCTGGAGCAAAGAATATAAATGAGAAATATCATTTATTTACAAAAGTAAAATGTCTTACTGAAAACAACATTGTGCGTCTCTTGTCCTTCGCCGTCAGAGTCGGATGAGAAGTACATTGTTCTGATCTTCGAGAACGGCCTGGGCATGAAGGAGCAGATGATCCTGGAAGACATCCTGGGCGAGATCGGCAAGACCAACAACGTCAGCAACTTCCCGGCTAAGCTGCCCTTCGAGGAGGCCAACATCCGACTGGTCAACTACAACAAGGCTACGAAACAGAAGGAGGAGAAGGTGAGCGCAGTGCATGGAAACGCTGAAGGGTAGGACTGCAGCTAACGATTAATTTCATCATTGATTCATCGTCACATCGTTTAGTCTCTAAAATGTCAGAAAATTCCGTGTGTGTGAATTTCCGGACCAATTTAATCGTCCGATATGAACATGGAGGATAAACACATCACAAAAGGAGGAAGGACTGGTACCGAGTGATGTTACTGTAAAGTGATTTATTTCAATGACGTGTTCGATTTGTTCCCAGTGACATATTATTGAGTGTCTACAGTGACTCTGCTGCTGTAAATTTTAATGTTGCTGCTCTATAAACAACAATTAGTTATATTTATATTAATCACTTCTAATCCTGTAGTGAACAGAAAAACAAGGCATCTAAAGTGCTCTCCTCAATATTAGTTTATTTATCCTTATCGCAATATTGAACAACGTTTTCCCAGAGTTTCCTCATATGTGCACGACTAACTTTAGTTTTAATTATTTATTTTAAATTTCTGTTTTATGGTGCAGTACAGGTGATCAACGCTTGTGACACAGTACAAAGCAGAAAACCCAAAGACTTACTGTTTATTTATTTTATTTAATTTTAATTTTTAATATACTTTAATTTTTTTTAACACACACTCTGTTTTATTTATTTTAATTTTTTTTTTTAAACACACACACACACTCTTACTATTATTTTTTTATTTAAATTAATTTTTTAACACACACAATCGTACTGTTTTAATTTATTTATATTAATTAATTTTTTAACACACAAACTCTTACTGTTTTATTTATTTTAATTAATTAATTATTTTTTTAACACACACACACTCTCTGACTGTTTTATTTATTTTAATTAATTAATTATTTTTTTAACACACACACACTCTTACTGTTATTTATTTTAATTATTTATTTTTTTAACACACACTCTTACTGTTAAATATATTTATTAAAATTTATTTATTTATTTTAACACAAACACACACATGCTTTGATTGTTTTACGCTTTAATTACTTGTTTAATGAAATGTATGGGGTTGATTGTTCTGATGTAGTTTGTATGATGCTTTGGCAATATTGTTGTTACACATTCATGCCAATAAATCTAATTGGAATTGAATTGATAGGTAGGTGGGTAGGTATGTATCAACTGTCACTTTGAAAATGGTCGATCTGGAGAGCTTGGTTGGAGCGATAACCTGAGCAAAGCACTGGCTGAGAAGCCGTGCTCCATGGAAACAGAGTTCTTGCTGCCGTAGTTACAGGAAAATTATTTTTACACGTAAAACTGTGGTGAGAAAACACATTTGTCTGTTTACAGCTGGCACTATTAAATACTTTATGTTCTCGCTTCCTGACTCAACACGTGTCTCTCCTGTGCAGGAGAAGCCAACGCAAACGACTCCCAAAGTCTCCCCGGTCACCAAGGTCACGCAGGTCACCCCAGCGACCCCGGTCGCCATGCCCGCACGCACACGGATGGCCACCCGCCAGCAAACCAGCGCCTTCTTTGAAGAGGAAGACGAGGACATGACCGACCTCCAGCCCACCTTCTCCGGACCAATCATCAAGTGAGTTTCTCTTCTGTCACCTGTTAAGGCCGGTGTTGTTTCCACGGTAGAGCTGAGACTGGATGAGTTTGGCGTCTAAAAAAGGGGACACGGCGGCACCCCGTGGACGTTGGCGGTACTGCTGCTTCCACTCCCAGTGTCACAGTGTTGTTGGTGTTTGTCTTCCAGATTAATGGTGTATCCTCCTCCTCCAGCCAAGGGTGGGATATCCGTCACTAACGAAGACCTCCACTGCCTTAACGATGGAGAATTCCTAAACGACGTTATCATAGACTTTTATTTAAAGTAAGTCTTTAGGTCTGTCGAATCAGCCGCAGAGACACAAGAATAAAATAAAAAATATTAATGCCTTCACACTCTGACGAGCCCTCCCGTTGTCTCCTCCCGTTGTCTTTCCTTTATTAGATATTTAGTTTTAGAGAAGTTGAAAAAAGAAGATGCCCAAAGAATTCACGTGTTCAGCTCCTTCTTCTACAAGAGGCTGAACCAGAGGGAGCGGAGGAACGTTCCCGACACAACCAACCTGCCGTGAGTGTCCAGCACTTTGCAACACACCGTGGTTTTAAAACCGCTTCTACTAAACGCTGAAATTTTTGGTTTGGATGTTCCAGAATCCAGAAGAGGAAGCACAACAGGGTTAAGACGTGGACTCGGCACGTGGATCTGTTCCAGAAGGACTTCATTTTTGTCCCCATCAACGAGTCGTGAGTCTTCAGCTTTGCAAATCACCGAGCTTGAGTTCTCTCCTGCTCTATTTTTTTTTAACGACTTTGAACTCTTGTTTTGTCAGAGCTCACTGGTACTTGGCCGTCATCTGCTTCCCCGGTCTGGAGGGACTGGTGTACGAGCAGAACCCGCTGTACCACGGCCCGTTTCCGGCCTCCACCTCGGCTTCAGATCCCCCGTCAGAGGAGAGCATCCCGGACCACTGTCGTCCTCTGTCCCCGGACAGAGACGGGCTAGACAGCTCGTCCGAGGACCCGTCCCCCGGCGCCCCCGAGACGCCCACGGAGGGTTTGACCGACGGTGACAACGCGGCTTTCACAGAGGCGGGGCATGAGCCGGGCCCGCCGGACGCAGAGCAGCAATACACAAGTGAGCGTCACAAAGTGCTGAAAGCTGATTATAAGTCAGAGTTACAGTCGTCTTAAATCAAACTTCTTCCCACGTTTGATCATACAGAGGCTGCATGAGACAGATGTTTCTGGACTGTTATCAAAAGATTTTAGGGGCCCGTCACCACCAAAGCGTGTTTTCTGACGACAGCGTCTTTTTTTTCAATTCATTGCAAAGGGAGCGCCGCGTTTTTAGAACATGGAAGAAACGGCAGCAGCGTGACGAGGCACGTCTTTTACGCGCTGAGCGTTTTTTTTTTTCCCCGGTCGCCGGGGGTTGAAAAACGCTGCGCTCGTCACTGTCACTTTTTACCCAGCCGTCCAATCACAGTAGAGGAGTGGCGGGACAAACACCGCACCGAGCGCATCCGATCTTAAACGAAACGATGTGCCTACTCGCCGAGGTGTTTCCTCGCCCGCAAAAACTCATGAACCCGCGTACGGACAGTCTGCGCTCTCATGTTTCAGCCTCCTCTTCACGCAGCGCGAGTAGGCCTACGTACTTTGTAAGGACATTTTTACATTCAGTGAAATTAAGTACATCTCCACGGAAATTGTGTATCACAGCAACCACAGCGTCTCGAAAAAAAGACCCGCTGCACCTCCAAAACGCACCGTAGCGCTCCCAGCTAGGCGTTTTCAGAAGAGCAGGGGGCAAAAAAAAACACTTTGGTGGACACGGGGCCCTAAATGCACCTAAAGTGGCTGCAGCAACATACGCGGGTGTTAAAGTGGTTTTACATGTTTCGGGCTGTCAACTACAAATCATGTTTGTTTTTTTAACCTTTTGTCCGCTTAATTTTGTTTTCACTGGATGTGAAGTGATGAGTTTAAGGATTCAACCTAAATATTAAACCTTTTAAAAATGATCAGCTGGTCGGTTCTGTATGTACGAAACTAATCACGTAATTAGACTAGAAGCCAACGGCGTGAGATGTTTCCATGGCGCAGTAATCCGAGTTATCAGGATGAACAGGGTATCTTTACCAGGTGTGTCACAATCAGAGTTTAGTTTCTGCACTGTTTTTCCTTCACTGCTCGTCTCAGGAGAGTCCGTTGTTCTGGCTCCGCTCAGGAACCGATATTGCTCTTTAATATGATTCCAAGAAGCAATTAAAATGCCTGAAAAACATCACATTTAATACTCTTAGATGTGCTGACGAACGCCGCTAAAAATAGAGAAGGCAGGAACACAAAGGTTTTTAATGTAGGAGATTAAAGGTATGTTTTTTTTCCTGTGGTTTGGTGTTTTCAGGCGAGTTGCACAGAATCAGTGTTTGCTACGGTTCAGGAAAAGGAGACGACGACACCTTCACCTTCTCCGATGACCAAAGCTCCGTTCAGGTACTCTCTTCTCCGTTTGTCTTGTTCGCCCCTCATCTCTCATCTAATTAGTTGATTGTCAGCCGGCGAAGGAGCTGACGAAGTCCTAAAGTAAATGAAAAGCGGTGGGTGTTTTTGTCTCCAGGACGAGTGCAGCGAGGACGGGACTCTGGCTGAAGACTCTCTCAGCTCTGACGTCTCTGCTTTGGCCTCCAAACAAAACCTCTGCAAACAGTAAGTCGGTGCACCTCCTGCCTTTGACCTGCAGGTGGCACTGCTGCGCTGCTGAAACAAGTGGCGAGAGCAGGTGAAAATGCAGATGTGGTGTTTAACTTTAGGTTCTTTTTTCTCCTCCATCAGGCCTTGTATCCTCATCATGGACTCCCTGCGAGGTCCGGCCAGGTCGACTGTGGTGAAGACTCTGAGAGAGTGAGTGTCCAAACAGGGGCTTTACAGAGGATTTAAGAGCAGTAATTCGCAAACTTTTTGACCTCTCTCCGTAAAACAAAGCGGTGTTTAGTCGTGACCCCTTGTAATAGATATAACGTGACACACATTAACCCATTTACTGATTCTCCCTCTTCAGATTGTTTAATTTAAATATGTTTTGTAAACCTGAAGGGATCAAACTATCCTGCATCTCACAAGAAAGAAACAATTGTTCAGAAAAATATACATCATGTGGTGTAGAAGAAACTGTTTTTTTTTAATTTATTGCCATCCCATTAATCAACTTAGAGCCCTCAGAATCATATTGCGACTGCTTTGAAGGGTCTGACCCAGAGGTCGGGGTTCACCGTTACAGAGCAGAGGGTTACCGCTAAAATCCACTGCGGAGCTAATCGCAGCCATTATAGTCAAAGCTTTTTGAGTCCACCAGAAGCGTCCTAGAAGCAGCTCTAGGAAGCAGGTCTATTTTTGCAGGACAGAGCAGATCGAACCAGGCAGGAAGTCAGACACAAAACGGCAAAGAGAATCCAGTCAATTTTCAAAATAAAACACCCTGTGGAGACTCCCAAGAGTAAAACAACAGTAAACACGGTTAAAACAGACACAAAAAGAAATTGCGCCTATTTAATCATAGTAGAGGCATAAAATGCAAACACTGGTTACCAAATAAACAAAATCTAAACGTGTCACCAAAATCAGGCAAAACGCTCTGATTCTGAAATGCTTCTTGTGGGAAATCCATTCTGAAGCTGACAGAAACGAAACGCTTCTGAGACGTTACGTGCAGCAGCCGGAGTCAGTGGATTCCCGACGTTTATAGGCATAATATGGCATGCTTTAACCTCGTTAGGGATTATCCCTCTAACAATAATTGTTGAAAAGACATATTCATATTCATAGTGCCATCCCTTGAATCATCTCAGGACCCCTCGGGTTCATATTGCGACCCCTCTTGGGGTCTGACCCACAGGTTGGGGTTTGCTGTTATAGAGCAGAGTGTAGGTAGGAGGCCTGGGAGGACTGAAGCTGCTGGCTGGTTTACAGCCGCTGAGGCTGTGACACAGAGCTTATGGAGGTAATTAAGGTATTTAAGCAGCTGCTCCTTCTCAGAGTCATAACTCACAGACGTGACGCACGTGTTTTTAGATTCAGTGTTACTTACACTTCCCCAGGATGTAATTACAGCCGATGTCCGTCCTGAATAAATCATTAAATATGCTTTGAAAATAATGGGGGGGGGGACTCCTTTTAAATGCAGAACCTGCCTGAGAATCATCACGTTTTTAAGTTTTCTTCAGTATCGCAGTAATCCGGTGACGGATGTCCGTACATGCGGGGGTTCGGCGCAAACAGGAAGCGCTAATAGATATTTCGTCCGACTTTTAATCGTGCCAGTTTACCAAAATGTAAACAGCTACCACGCTTAGAATTAAGTTGCAGCCTACAGCTAATGCCCCGTTCCTTAGCCTCAGACGTTCCCAGTGGGAGCTGGAAAGGACGTCACACCCGAGTTCACTTGAGTCGTTCGCCTTCCAGTTTCATATTTTGTCGAAATAAAAAAATGGCGCAGACAGCAGTTGGACAGTACGATACAAACATACAGCTGATAAACGGTATAAACTACAGCTTTCACTCACTGATGATACTCGGAGCAGCCGTCTCCGATGAAGAAGTCGGGGGTGGTGCGGTTTCCCAGAGTTCCCGAGGTGGAATTCACACCTGAGGGAACGGGAAAACCTCCCAGCACAACGGGAACGCACCATTACTTACATCTCCAAAGCATTATGGGAACTGTAGTAACTTAGGGCGTGATTTCCAAAGTGAGAGAATGAGAAATAAAGGGTCACTATTAAACCGGGATGATTACAGAAACTGGTTTTAGATTTCGGTGCGACTGTTGAAAGTGGAGTCGCACAGAGCTCACATCTTTCATTGGTAGGAAAACCAACACTGCATGTGACTGAGACTGAGCGTTTGTTTTAGGTACCTGGAGGTGGAGTGGGAGGTGCGTAAAGGGACTCAGCGCAGTTTCGGGAAGGATGTGATGAAGGGCTCCAGCCCCCGTGTGCCTCAGCAGGATAACTTCAGCGACTGTGGAGTTTACGTCCTGCAGTATGTGGAGAGCTTCTTCGAGGTGAGAGGAGGATCCACACCGATCGGACTTCCAATCCGTACCGTCCCGGTGTGATCATTAAATACTTCTCTCGTCTCTCTCTCTTTTTCCAGAATCCGATTCCCAGTTTCCACCTGCCGGTGAACCTGTCGGAGTGGTTTCCTCAGCAGCGCATGAAGACGAAGCGCGAGGAAATCAAGGAGCTCATCCTGAAGATCCAAGAGCAACAAGAACTGGAAAAGAAGGAGCCCGACCGGGTCGCGGCTCCGCCCGGCTCTCCCGAAGAGCCCGAGATCGAAGAGACTTCTGGGTTGACGGGCGGGCCGCCACACTTAAGCCCCTGAAACCGGCCCTCCCTCCTCCTCTTCTCCCCCGTCTCTCCCAGGCCCCCGCGAGGGGCGCCGAGCCTGATTGTACGCTGCTGGTTCCACTTCAACACGTCGGAAACGTTCCTTAACTCCCTCCGTTAACCACAGACATTAAACACACCTTTAAATTTGTATGGAATAAAACATGAACTGTAAATATGCTGGAGTTTTTCCCGCTGCCTTTGTAATTTACTGTTTTATGACTCATGAAGTGGCCCGTTAAGTTATGTTTTCATAGATTCTCCGGGAGGATCCCCGAGCAGAAGGACACTGCTGAGCTCTTGCGTCGTTATTTTTTATGCTTTCTAGTTGTGTAGAGGAAGAGAAACTATTTAAAAGAAAAAAAAACAACATAGAGGAAGTTGCTGTTATTTGTAAGTTAATAATCCACCTGTCAAGAAGTGGACTGCCGGTCACGGGTCACATACGTAGTTCGGTGCTTGTTGTGTCTCTTCGATGTGGAGTGGATGAATCTTCAGCATTAAAAGCGACACTAGATGCAAGAGCACTTTGTTTGTCTTCGCTCTTTATTTGGGCCATCGGAAAGTTCTTCATAGAACATAGATGGTGTTTCCTGTGTTGGTGTGTTGCTTCTTGACACAGATCCGGATCTTAAATGCATTATTTTCAGGTGCTTTTTACAAAAAATGGGAAACAATTTGTACACTGGGGAAGTTTCAAAGAGCTTAATGTACACCACCTCCTCAAAGGGTTGGGGAAAAGGATTTAAATAGAAGACAAACTGAGCCTGTAAATAAGATTAAACACATTTTATAGATTGCAAGCCACTATCTCTTCAATATTGCTGCAGTTTAAACTCCACCTGTGGCTTATTAAAAGCAAGGTTTAAGGTTAATTTTATATCTCGCATAATTGTATTAATTTCTAAATAGTAAAATCTTGTATGATCTTAAGAAGACAGCATTTCCATACGTAAAATATAAATATTTGTAGGACTAGAAAAGTCTGTCTTGTTGAAAATGCAGGTGTGAACAGTTTATAAGCACATGAAGTGAAAGAAACGGAAACGTAAAACAATGAAACAGGGATTTTAAAGTATGAGCACAGTGAATAGCAGCAATGTCAGTGTGTAAGCAGTGACAGCAGTTTAGATGCCATTTGAAGTAGCTGAACTTTCAATAGCCTTTTCAGATATGAAACTGATGTTTCATTGGTAACCTCCGGGTCTGAAAAGTGAAGCTAAGTGGCTTAAACCTGCAGTCTCTCCTACAGCCAGCAGGGGGCGACTCAACTCGATTGTATAGGAGTCTATGTTAAAATGTTTCTCCTTCTCAGCTGATTTATTCCCCCAGTAAACACTTTCCTGATGAGTTTATGGTCTCAGTCTCTAGTTTCAAGTCTTCTTCAACACAGCATGATGTTCATTTAGTAAATCATGGTCCCATTTAGAGGAACAGAGACCAGGAAGCAGGGGGGGCTTTAAGGCGGGGCTACAAGCTGATTGACAAGTCTCTACCATGGAGACCTGTCAGTAAGGATAGAGGCGACTCCTATGTGCTGCTCCATGTAGATGGATTTATTTAACTAGCTTTGAAGTTTTTTTTCGACCCTTCATAAAAGTTCACTGTAGCGTTTTGGTCGCCTAAAAATATCTTCAGTTGTTCTAAAAGACGCTCTTAAGGAGCCAATGTTCATTTTTTTGGTAAGTACATTTTGCGCTAAGCCTGTTTTATGCTCGCCAAAATTAGCATGACATAGCATGAAGTGCTATGTTTTTATTGCCACAATAAGAAAACATGCAATGTAAAAAAAATAATAAAAAACAAACATCTGCTTTGTCCCAAAAAAAATGACTTAAGCTAAAAAAAAAAAATTCACTGCATTATATTCCATTTTTTATTTTAATTGTCACCGGCCACCTGAATTTTGTGTTTGTGTTCCCCTTTTATATAAAGACATTTCCACCATATATTGGTGCAGAAAATGTCTCCAGAATGCAGGAAATTCAGTTTTTAGTGCTCAAAATTTTCTGGCGGACGACCCAGAAACTCCCCAATCATATATTTCATTAATGAATACTTCTTTTTAAATAGCATTGAAATATCCTCTAGTCTTGTTCTCGTGACCCCAATATTTTGCATTGTCACGTGTCAAGTGTTTTGTCCATAGACTGTATATAAGTCTATGGATTTTTTGCAACCAGAAGAGTCGCCCCCTGCTGGATTTGCGATAGAATACGGGTTTCAGGGACTTCAGCATCGGCTTCACGTTGTAGACCGGAAGCTTCCCGCTTTATTTTGTCACCACTTTTCAACACAAAGTGACGCCCTTGCTTGTGGTTCCAAAAAAATCAAGATGGCAACGCCCAAAATGCCAAACCAGAGGCTTGAAAACAGTAGTCCACAAACCAACAGGTGACGTCCCGGTGGCTACGTCCACTTGTTTTACACAGCCTGTGGTCTGGAGCCAAACAAATACACTCACTGGCAACTTTAGGTCCATATTGACGTGACAGCATCACGCAGTTGCTGCAGATTTGTCGGCTGCTCATCCATTATGCGAATCTCCCGTTCCACCACATCCCAAAGGGGCTCTTGGATTGAGATCTGGTGACTGTGGAGTTCAGTGAAGTCATTATCATGTTCAGGAAGCCAGTTTGAGATGATTTGAGCTATGTGACACGGTGGATTATCCTGCTGGAAGCAGACATCAGAAGATGGTAGACTGTGGTCATAAAGGGACGGACGTGGTCAGCAACAAAACTCTGGTAGGCTGTCGCCTTTAAACGATGCTTCGTGGGGCACAAAGTGTGCCAAGAGAATTTCCCCCACACCATTACACCCCCACCAGCAGCCTGAACCGCTGATTCAAGGCAGGATGGATCCAAGCTCTCATGTTGTTTACACCAAATTCTGACCAACCGACCAGGCGACGTTTTTCCAAACTTCTATTGTCCGATTTTGGAGAACCTGTGCGAGTTGTAGCCTCAATGGATCTTTTCTCTTTTTCGGTCCATTCATTCTCTGTAAACCCTAGAGGTGGTTGTGCGTTCAAATCCCAGTAGATCAGCAGTTTCTGTCCGTCTGGCACCAGCAACCACGCCACATTCAAAGTCACTTAAATCCCTTTTCTTCCCCATTCTGATGCTCGCTTCGAACTACAGCAAGTTGTCTTGACCATGTCTAAATGAAATGACTTGCTGCCATGTGATTGGCTGATTAGCTATTTGTGTTAACAAGCATTCGAACAGGTGTACCTAATAAAGTGGCCGCTGAGTGTAGAGCGCCACTTTTGTCTAGAAACTAATAAACCCATCAGTGAGTGTCACATGTTCCTTCATCACCATGAACACACACACTTTAGTTTATTCTGAGTCAGTCCAGCACACACCGTGCTGCTGCTCCAAATACTCACTACAGCACCACATGTAGATTCATCCGCCGCTGGAAATAGTCCCCAACAAATGCTCTATTTCCTCCTGTTTGTTTGGTTTGAGCTACAGTGAGCAGCTGTTTCAGGAAATTACTGAGCCTTTTTAAAGAAATGAAATATTTGTTACGTCTCCAGGAGGAACCAATGAGCTTGGAGCTGCGAGCCACAGACAGGAAGTCCTGAGAGACGGACATGTCGGTTTGGTCTTTTCACGGCGTTTGTTGACAAAAACAAAAAGAATAAATAGATTTGGATGCGAACACGAAAGTGTCACTAAAAAGGCACAAAAGCCTTGATTTGTAGTCCGAACATTATTATTATTATTATACATTATTACTTTGAAAGTCCGTGAGAGTAACCACTGCAACGTCTTCTGTGCGCTACACAGCTGTAGCCTATTTAGCTTAAGTTAAAATTATAAGGCTCCATAACTTTACTTGAGAAGCCTTCGTCTAGTTCTCTGCCGTGTGAACTCCCTCCTGTTGGTGTAAACAGTAATAGATTCTGGAGACTCTTAAACGGCGAGGATCAGTCTCTCTTCCAATGATTCGTGCTGAGCGTCGCGTACAAAAAGTTCAAGACAATTCAACTTCGGCAGCGGGAGGGAGGGCGTGTGCGTGAAGCGAGCACTTCACCCGACACAGACTGTTCCTGCTGATACCTGCTCAGAAAAAATCCCAAGAAAACTGGACTCTGATGGGAACTTGTTTTAACAAGCTAGATAAAAGGTAATTCTCTGGCAGCGGCAAACGGCTTTGGTTTAATATTTGATTTGACTGAATGTTTAAGTTAAGATTTACAAGAAATATTTTATTGCTGCTGTGTAAAGGGAATTCTGCTGGGAAAAAGCACCTTATTTGTTTAAAGTGTTTGCAAACTTTTGTGCATATAGCAGGACATTTAAATTAAGATTGTGCAATACATTACTTTAAAATTCCTTATTCAACTTTGTGCATAACGGTGTGTTTAATCACATTTGTGAGATACTGCACACGTTCTGTCATTGTGTAACTTATAGATGGAATTATAAAATAAATCATTCACTCTTTTGCTAGGTTCCCTCATGGACCCCTGGTGGTCCCTGGACCCCACATTGAGAACCTCTGGTTCCTACATTTTATAGTATGTTGGTGACGCTTCCCCGTTAAGCTCGCTCTCATTAGCTGTTCAGGGTTTCTGTGTAGAGGCTCCCCAGTTTCCCCAAATAAAGATATTTGAAATCAGCGAGCCTTCAGTCGAGTTGGTAACTTTAAGATTATGCCTGTAAAGCCCTCACACTACAGGATCGACCAGCTCGGGGAACGATGAAGGTCCTTAAATTGAGCCTAATTGACAGATTGAACCAGTGTCACGTCCAGTTCACTGTGGTGGCTGGTTAACTTACCAATGGTTACCAACATATTAACTACAGACCTTTTAAAAAGTGATAACTGTATAATTCAGCCTTTTAGTGGTCGTGCCTGTCCCCTGTTTTGACGTTAATATGTCATTAATATTTTAATGATTCATGCGATACGCTTGTCTCGACGGGCCGTGATGCAGCAGCAGACAGAGATTAGCACCATTGTTGTCGTCTTTGACATTATCCCCATTTAATCCCCATCCTTCCTGAAGCTGTTGCTGCTCATTGACACACAGAGAGAAGAAGAAGAGCTCTTTACTTTGAGAGCTGCTGCACAGAACAAACATAAACAGACACAAAATCAGCAGTAAAGATAAATCCTTCTGATCTTAAGCCACCATCAGGTCAAGTTTGTTTTTTGACTAAATTCCTGCAGAACTAAAGACCTTCCCGTCAGCCTCAGCTGCGCTTTGTGTTTTGTGCTCTTTAGAAAATGTTACCCTGCTATCAAGTTAAACCAGGATGGTGAACGTGGTAAACATTACACGCTTAACACCAGCATATCATTAACGTGCCGACGTTAGCATTTACAGAGGGACAGTCCGCAGGGTCGTACTCATGGATCTGAAGCTGCCCTCTGAGGTCAGAGGATCAATAATGCACTTTGAAGCAAAGCAATTGGATTTCTTTGTTAATTAAATGTTGTTAAATCATTATGAGGTTAAAGATAAATGAATTTGTAAACTAACACAGGAATGATCCACGTTTTACACAACTTAAACATATGGAGAAGTGGATTTACTGATGTTACGGCTGATGTTTTTTGTAAAAACTCTTCATCTTTACCCGCTTTAAGACTTACTGTATTTTATGACTTTTATGAAACAAAACAGAGATCTGCATCAAGCTTCACCGCCAGCAGAGGCAGCCGTCTCAGGCATCTTAGCCCAGATCCATTTTTTTTCTAGCTGTGTCCCATGTCAGACTCCAGAAACCACAAACCAAGCCAGAAATCTTGGTGTAGGCATGGACCTGACTTTTTGCAGCCACATAAGATGATTACAAAGTCAGCCTGCTATCACCTGCAGAATATCTCAAGGATTCAAGGACTTATGTCTCAGCAGGACCTGCAAAATCTTGTCCATGCATTTATCTTCAGTCGAGTCGACTACTGTACCGGTGTCCTTACAGGGCTCCCTGAGAAATCCATCAGACAGCTGCAGCTGATCCAGAACGCTGCTGCTCGAGTCCTCACTAAGACCAACAAGGAGGATCACATCCCTCCAGTCTTTACACCGGCTTCCTGTCCGTCAGAGAACTGATCTCCTGCCACGTTTTAAACCATCCAGACCTCTCAGGTGGTCTGGGATCGGGTCTGCTTTCTGTCCCCAGAGCCAAAACTAAACCTGGTGAAGCAACGCTCGGTTTTTATGCTCCATTTATCTGAAACAAACTGCAGGTCTTTTATTAAATTAAAAGTAAGTCTTTTAATTAATATCTTAACTTTTACTGTCCTGTTTTAGCTTTATTTTATCTTCTATTGAACTCTTTTTAAATAAATTGTATTTAAATGTTTTTTTATATTCCCCTATGTCACTTTTCTGATTTATGTAAGACACACTGAATTGCCTTGTTGTTGAAATGCCTCTGGGGGGTAACTGTGACGGCAGAATCTTTACAAACCAAACAATCAATCGATTTAATGGAGAAATTAATCAGCAGATTGATCCGGAAGGAAAATCATTAGCTGCAGTCAGAAGCAGTTCAGAACGAGCTCCAGCTCAACAACCACAGCAGCAACATCCTGCTTTACGTTAAAGTATATTAGCTGCATGTTTAACAGCTGCACCACATGAATGCATCAGTAATTAAAATCAGTGTTGGGAAGGTTACTTTGGAAATGTAACAGGTTTAGTTTTACTATTTCAATTACTTCATTAAAGTAATCTAACTTATTACATTTAATTTCTTTTTGATAGCCATTCTAAAGTAATGAAAATGCTTTGAGAAAGGTTTATTTGCACAATAAGAAAACATGCAATGCAAATATAGAAAAAAACATGTCTGCATTGCCAAGAAAATTACTTAGGTTAAAAAAAGAAAACTATTTACTGATTACTGCATTATATTCCAGTATATTTTTGTATTCTGAATTGTCACCTGCCACCTGAAATTTTGTGATCCCCTATGTGTAAATAAAGACTTTTCAACCATACATTTGTGTACGAAATGTCTCCAGAATGCAGGAAATTAACTGTTTATGCTGTAAATGTCCCCACCACTTTTCAACAAAAAGTGACAAAGTGATTTATTTTATTTTATTTTACAACTTAATACTCAAGTTAAATATCTGAATACTTCTTCCACCACAGATGTTCCCAGTGTGGTCTTAGTACTTTCACAACACTTCCTACGCCACTTCCACTTGAGTGACCTGTTCAAATTCGAATTCAAGTCAGTTTTATTGGCATGAATGTATAAAAGCAATATTGCCAAGACATCATACAAACTACATAAGAACAATCAACCCCATACATTTCATTAAACATATCGTATGTGTGTTTGTGTGTGTGTTTTAAAAAAATAAAAATGTATTAAAAATTATATATATTTTAAAAATGATATAAATAAAAAACAGTAAGTGTGTGTATGTGTGTTAAAAAAATAAAAATATATTAAAAATTATATATATTTTAAAAATGATATAAA
>JAPMOB010213730.1:0-26362 GCA_029875015.1 Lepomis gibbosus | reverse complement strand
AGGAGATTACAGTAGTAATCTTCACTCATTACCATTGACAGCAATGTTGCCCTGCACGATTGCTCTAAAAGTTGCTCTGTATATCATCAGCTTAAGAAGAAGATCTGAATACTTCTTCCACTGCTGCCTTTCAGCTACAAGAGCATTAATAAGCTTGGCCACTGATGTTGGGTGGTAAGGCTCTGGCTCACAGTCAGTGTTCCAGTTCACCCCAAAGGTGTTGAGGTCGGGCCTCAAGTCAAGTTCTTCCACAGCAAAGAGGGAAAATCATTCGTCGCCAAACTACAAAAGCCTGTTTTCCATTACCGGTACCAGCTCGACGCGACTCTACTCGACTCAGTATTGGCCCGCCGTCTTCCGTTTTCCATTGCGGTAGTACCCAGAGATTGTCATAGTAACACCACACACGACTGATGTGACATAAAGTTCAATGCGACACACACACCAGCTTTAAGATAAAAAGTTTCAAACGTCTGCTGCGTTGGCTGCAGTGGTCTGTGTGACTGTGGGACCAGAGGGCCTCGCAAGCCACTCCCACGGGTTGGCGCGAGCTTCCCCCGCCGCCACTTGCGGAGCTCCTCAACGCCGAAAACGTTCAAGCACATTTTCCGCCATCACTTTTCGTGAAACAGTCAATATTGGAAATCTAGACAGTTGATTTATGTCTTAAAACTTCTCATATGTGGATTTAGTGATGAAATAACGTATGAAAATTGTAAAATGTAAAACTTCCTGTCACTGGCCAGGAATAGTGAGGATTCTCTCTGACCAATCAGCCGTCTGCAGTGCTTCCACGTCACATTTTAGTGTCGCCTCAGCTTGCTTGGAACCAGGTAGCAGGTACAACTTTTACATTAAATTGCATTTATTCATTTAGCTGGGGGTGCCTCGCTCAGGGACACAGTGGGGATTGAATCCGGATCTCTCACACCAAAGGCATGTGTCTTATCCATTGCACCATCACCACCCCTGCAACTTTTCCCTGATGGAAATCCAAAAAAGTCGAGTCGAGGTGAGTTGAGCTGGTACCATGCGGTGGAAAAGAGTCCAAACTATCGTCTTTGTATGCTTCATTGGCACTAAGGCTCAGACCATACAAAAAAAGCCCAAAAAGTATGCAGTGTTGACTGTGTCCTGTGTCCGCATACTTTTGTCCCTATAGTGTCCTTGCACACATTATAGACTTCACACGCCGCAGCAACCAGTGTGCAATCATACACCACACCCACCCAGGCTGTAGCCTACACACACTTCACAACGCACCCACGCTGTGTCTCATGCATACAAACACACTCATACACATTCAGGGCACAGTGCGACAACATATGGCCGAACAACTGCTTCTCGTGCACGATCACTTCAAACCTGGAACATCCACCTTGTAACTCCCCCCCACGTTCTATGAGGGTGTGTTTGATTTCCTTCACTGCAAGCAAGCTCCCCCACAGGTGGAGGAGTTGGGGGGTGCACAAAGACACTGGAATGAATAGCTGTGGATGCAGGGAGCGGCCCGTAGAGAATGCCTTTCCACAGGGTCCAGGATTTTGTGTTCCATAACCTCCTACACAAACACAGTCAGCTGCAAAACAGTGTCCAAGAGCTTAAATCAGTAATCAGGGATTGTTTGATGTGTTGAATACATCCCTCTTCGCCCTCTTCCTCCGTCTCAGTCTGTCATTGTCTCTCTGCTACACACACACACACACACACCCACACACACTCAGGTATAAAGACATATTGTTGTGGTGGGATAAAATAACAGTTGAGACTTGGCCATAAATTACAGGCTGTTCTTCTCTCTTTGCTGGTGCAACATAGCCTACATTTCTCAAGCCTTGAACACTGATTCCCAAAGCAAAGAGACCCCCCTCCTCTTCTTCCTCCCCTCTCTCTCTCTTCCTGTCTCTCCTCTCTTCTCTCCTGTGTGCCTTGTCAAAGCAAAAACCACATTTTTCTCCATCCCCCTCTGCCTCCTTTCCCTTTTTGTCTTTTTCTATCTTTCTTTCACTCTTTTTCTCTTTTCGTTCTCTGGATGGCCTTGAATGTGGGAATCTGTGTGTCTTGAAAAGCAAAGAGTCTCTCTCACTCTCTCGTCAGGGAGGTGAAAAACCTCCTAGGATGGTGTCTAGGCTCCTTTTCTTTCAGAAACAGCGGGGTGGGGGGAAGGGAGGCAGAAGTAGGGAGCCTGAGCTCCGCCTGGTCTTGCTGAACTGCGTCAAGTATCCTGGAAGAAGACATAACTAGACCGGAAATGTGCTGAGCTTAATTTCAAAATAAAGGTGTGAGCTAAGTGGGTTGTTCATATATTTTGTCTTAGCATATCTTGTGTAGACATTAAACAAAGTCCTTACAATCCTGCTGCTTGGCAGCCATCTTGGTAACGCCTACGAGCAGTTATTTCGGAATGACATATCCAAGCCCCTGTCGAAATGAATGGTGAGAGAGTCATAACTGCACTTTATCTGGTCACCGGGACACAAAAGCTGCATGTATAGAATCACCATTAATATCTGATAAAAATTGCTTAAAGGTCTCATGACTTTGGCCTGAAATGCATTTTTCCCGATATGCACTGAAGAGACCCTCACTCAAAGCTAATCAAAGCTGTTCTAGGCTTCTGCGCTCAATATCGTCAATGCTTTCCTCAGATTCCTCCCCACTCCACTCCAACGTTTTAAAAAATCCAAGCACAGCATACGTACAAGCTAGCTGTACCCTGAGTTAGATGTTTCATTCCATTTGACATGGGAAATGGAAATTTCCGAGTTCAAGGTTGGAAATTTTAAAGGAAACACCCCCTTAAACCGTATTGACGACTTGGAAAGTCGGGAGAACCTCACCACCATGACTTTGTAATCCAAGATGGCTGCTCTGAGTATCAACGGTTGGAACGCACCAAGAGGCCTGCACGGGCCTTAAATCTAGGCCCTAGTCTGGCCTAGTTCTTTCTTAATTTAATTTAGAAAAATTAGCTTTGTATTTTGTTTGTTAAATTAAGGTTCTTTAAAGCAACGATCAAGGGACCAGTGGAATAGAAGATCCCATTAGCCTGTAGTACACCTGGCAACTGGGGTCTGGCCTTGTTGGGCTCGGGCTGAAATGCTGGGCCTGGATAGAGATCTAACTCACCTTTCTAGTAAGGGCCCCCGCAAAGAGTAAGGTTTTATCACGTTTTGGGGTGACTATGTTTGTGATTTAATTATTCCTTAAAATGTTACCAATATGATTTTATATCTTAGCCACCCACATGTAGCTATTTTTCCTTCCACTTGAATTTAGGTGGGACCAACAGCATTTCTGTGAATAGATTTATCTCATTTGTATACTTTGCACCCCCCAAAAAAGAGGCACAATTTTTCGCTTTAATTTTGTAGGAAGAAGCGGAAGTGCTGTTTGTTGTGTTCCGGTTGCATTGACGCTCGCCTCTCGCTGGCCAGTCAGCTTCTGCAAGCCACCGCTGCTTCTTGCAGAGGAACACACACACACCGACACAAACATACACACACGTCGGGTACAACACGGCATTCCCGGACGCTTCTCTCCTGTGGTGGAGGACGCTTGGTCGGACCGCGGAGGTGGTCGGGAAATCGCCTCGGTTCTGCCCGGGAATCGGTTCATTTCTACCGGACGCGGAGCGCTCTGATCGGCCGGCGATGAGGGAGCAGCTTCGGAAGTGAGTGCTGGGGGCTGGGGAGCGTTTATAGTGGTGATAAAAGAATGGTGATGGTAATTGTGCTGGACGTAATGCAGTAAACCTGTTCACACAGACAACACATTGGCTGTGGGGCTTTCAGGGCTGCAAGACGAGAGGCGGTGAGCTGGAGCAGAGATGCCCCTGAAACACTCCGCATAAAACACTCATTATTTCACCTGTAGTGCAGAAAATGCGCACAAATAGTCTTGTGAATGTTTAAAAACTGGACAAAGATGCATTCAGATTTGATTTTTGACACGGGGAAATTGATGTTCTCTCTTCTTAACCCATATCGACAAAATGAATATCCAGTGCATGTCACCTAGCACGTTCAGATGCTTTTTGTGTCCAATTGTGAAGCCATAATGGGCAATACGTTTACAATATGTTTGCATTTATAATACAGAGACCATAGAGCATGCATAGGAAAACGGACACGTTTGTTTCTTCCTGAAAATGCAGGGAAACTGTTTTATTCGGTAGCCATTAAACCCAACCTGCCCCTTCCTTCACAGCGGCTGTTTGTCGTGGTTGTGAACGGAAAACCAGGCGAGGTGTGCGGCCACTCAGGCTCCTCGACCCGCTGTCCCCTCCGGATACCCGAACCGTGCATTTCCTAAGTCTAAATCCTTGATGTCTGACTGCTTCGCTGGCTAGTTGCTGTAGCTTTAAAGCAATTCCTGCGCGTGTCGCTTGCCTGCGTTTATTTGCCCGTATGTGTTTTGAATTTGGCCCGACGGGGATTCGTGTTAATTTATGCGTGTGTGCGGTGGCTGAGCTTTTTGCAAGAGAAAAGAGCCCCACTGAGCAAAGCGGGTGTGTGTGTGTCATGTGTGTTGCATTCCTTCACAGTCACAAACGCGCACACGTAGGTGCAAACACAACCATCTCCGTGCCAGCAAAGCAGCCCGTGTCTGGATCAGTGCGTTTTTTTCCTCTGTGTGTGTGTGTGTGTGTGGAGTTGTGCACACCGCGCACGGCGATTTAGATGTGCGGTGTTGGTCTATTTTCGGCTGGGAAACAACGCCAGGCCTCATTTTCTCAGCGCAAACAGCGAGTTTTAAGGTCCCCGTGTGCTGTCCATCCGCGGTCCAGATCATCTGCTGATCACTTCGTAGCAGTGAAGTGGATGCGGTTGTCCTGCACTGTTACTACATGGATGTCTGTGCGTGTGTGCACTCCAGGAGTTGCTGAAATGAGAGCAGAGGATGCGGGCTGGCTGGTGCAGATTTTTTGGCACCAATGTGATTGCAGGTGTGTGTTTGTGCGCGCGCGTGCAATGATTAAATACAGCTGATGGATGAAAAGCCGTACCTCGCACACACACACACACAGATTCAACTCTGGTTGCTGGATGGTGGTGCTTGCATGCTCAGACATGATTGTTCTGTCTTGTGTGTGCTGTCTTTGTATTTGGTGTAGATGATTATCAACCACAAGCCTATTTCAGCCTAATCTGTGGTTTTTAGGGTTGGATTTCTACTTTCAGAGACAGTGATGGAAGAAACTTTCCCACATTAAAGCTGCAGGCATTTCTCTAAAGGTGTCATGTTTGAATTACTTAAAATAAATTATACTGGCTCTGGATAATTGCAGCATCAAGAAGACAGTGTGATATTTCTGTGTCAGCATGTGAGAACAAAAGACTCTTGGTTGAAATATCTTCAAATCGGTCTTGTCTTGAGAAAGAGATTTCGACCAGCGTCAGTAAAGCTTTAAGATGGTATTTAAAAACTATCTTCCTTAGTGCCCCTAAAATCCTGCAGCTCAAAGCCCATAATGTAAAATGTGAATGTCTGCCACTACAGAACAAGAAGAGCTGCATCTGTTTTCTCTTCTTCCAGACTTTCTTTGGAAGCCGTCAGGTGTGCGAGCAAGCCAGATCCACCAATACCGCAGGAACATTTCATCCCATATTTCATGTATGAAAGTGGCTTCTGTGCAGACTAGTAATCAGTTATTAGTATGACTATTTTGCAGAGTAATTTTTTCTGCCTCCGATGGCCTCAGGTTGTATTTTAAAATGATGGAGAATGATTTCTTGTGTGTAGAGCTAATGAAGCTTTTAGTCTTCAGTCAGGCTGGCTGGATACCCTGCACAGAGCCTGCCACAGACACACAATCTGATTGTAGTGGTGCCAATGATGATGGTTTCACCGGTTTTAAAAGGGCTGATAAAATAGCCAATGAGCTGTTGCGCAAGGGAACAGTTGTTCCAAGTATTATCTATAACCACTTAAATTTGCCAGTGGTTTCTACTTCTGGCATCAAACCAGCATTCCCCCCTTTCATGCAATTTCACATTGATTATCGCAGTAAGGTTGTGAAAACAGCAAGGGTTTTGAAATTCGGTTCATCTTTTCATTCATTTGTAATGCAAAAGTTCCAAAAAATGATGTGGTTTCAGTTTCAAACATGAAAATTGTTCAGCTTTTGTTTTCCTGAATATATTTTTTAACGATTTCAAGACATTGTATTTATTATACTATATTAGTAGTCAATACCAATACCAGCAAAATTCCACAAATCTTTATAACAATTCTATAGCACAGTAAAAAACAAAATGATAAACTCATGTACTTGTAGCTTTCTTCCACATGTTGCATCTCTGGTCCAAGGAAAATTGTATACTATATTGCACATGCATGGGTTAAAACCCATCCCTCAAGGGAGCACTATGCAGCGCTCTTTGAGTCAGTGTCACTGGTCAATGGCACTGACCGGAGAACCAAACATGTTTTTTGATGGTGGGGTGCACCTGGAGGAAATATTCGCAGACTCGGGGAGAACATGCAAACTACACACAGAAAGGCCGGGAACACCGGGGTTTGAACCAGCAAACTTCTTGCTGTGAGGCCACAGTGCTATCCACTGTCCCACTGTGCCTTTTCGACTTGGTACTGGAGTATTGATTCCGGTGACATCCCTAATATTGACCATTTGATGAATTGAGACAATAACCGGCAGATTTATTACAAAAAATAATTATAAGTTGCAGCAGTGATTCAGTTTATTATCATTTAAGACAAAGATGAGCAACAGATTCTCAGATCACAGATGTGAGAGCTGTAACCAGGAAATGTCTTAGATGATTATCAAACTAGCTGCAGACTATCATCTGTTTCAGCTCTAGATCTTGTTATGACAAGCTAATTTGTAGTAATTCACCCTTCTTTTTTAGCGCGTTATGTTACAAAAATGATTGTAGTACTCAATGGATGAGTCTGGTTACATTATATATTTTGTTTAGTGAACAAATTCCATGTGCACAGTCAAACCAACAATGAATGGATCCTATTGACAAGTACGGTGTGTGTATCACAGCCTGATATATTATTTCTTTGTAGAGACCCATTGTCGTCTAAAAACTCATCAGTGAGCCACTGTGTTGCACTGAGTGACATGTTCCTTCATTGCCACGAGAACACAATGCAGTTTATTCTGACTCAGTCCCACATACACCGGCCTGCTGCCAGAATTACTCACTAGAGCACCACATGTGGATTCAAATGCACTACCCTTGTTCTTCTGTAACATCTTTTTAAAAAACTCAGTGATCAGCTATTTTCTGAAATTACTGTTTGGGGGAAGGGGGTTAAAATTAAGCTATATATTAGTGAGTAGGAACAATGGGTTTGTGTATTAGAGCTACAGGCTGGGTAGGGATGTGTCCTTCAATGGTGGTCTTTTCATGGGATTTGTTCACAGTAACACAAATACAGAACAATATCAGAATGATCCTTTAAAAATTAAGATGCAAAAAAGTGCAACAAAGTTATCATGCATCTAAAATAGTAACTCATCATTATGATAAGTTAATGACAGGGGAAATAATGAGGTGTCTTTTAGCTGCGTGTGATCCGTCAGGTTTTGTCAGTACTTTCGGGTTCTCTTTCACAAACAGCTTCCCATCATATCCAGCTGATGAATATGGCTTTCATGCTTTTTCGCCTGCTTTTTTCCTCTTGTTCACATTACATCCCTGAAGGCCATTGTCTGAGCTCATTCAGATGCCGGGCGTGCAGGAAAACATTCTGTCGGGGCTCCCTCTCAGTGATAGGCAGAGGAAGACATCGCCATACACCATAAACCACCTTTAATCATTCATCCAAGAGCCATAATTGACTGCAGCGAGAAGTGACACTTGTGTCTCTGTGCGGATCCATTATTTAAAACGCCTATCTGTCACTGCTGCAATAAGCTATTCAGCTGCCTGTTAACTCCAATATGTAGCATTGTGTGTTCGCACGTGTGTGGGTGTGTGCGCTAATGTGTGACGGCACGTGTGTGTGTGTGTGTTATCGCTGTCAAAAAATGACTGCAGTTTAGTCTAACTTTAAATTATGCTGCACAGAGGAATGTCTATATTTCTTTGACAATAAGTAGGCCTTGAGAAATAATCCTAATCTTATTCTTTCGTCAGTATCTAGCTATGAAGGAAGGAATCTTTCTTTCTGTTTTATGTCCTTCAATTTTCTCTTGGTGGGTGTGTTGCTGAGGACTCAAGGAAATGCAATGTGTATTTGGTGCAATTTGGCCATTCTCAGAAACAGATCTTGACGAATAAGCCATGATCATTTGCATCTAGATTGATTTTCTGTCATTTTGAATTTGGTCCAAATCTGGGTTTTTTGCTCCTCCTCCTCCTACAAATATTGAGCTATTGTCACCAAATTTGGTGGAGAACGTCTCTGAACCACGACGGGAATAGTTACTTTTTCAGATTTTTTATGTTCTGTGCAGTCTTGCTATAACTGGCCCTCGTTTGCTCAAATGGTGTCATATCTCCTGAAAGCTTTTTGGTACTGTAACCACATTTAATGGACAGTTGTAGAAATGATGCCTGGGTGACCATGACAAATTTGGCACTGTTTGGCCGATAAGTGGCGCTGTAGCATAGATTAAGAAACTATGTCCTTTGCATACCTTGAGAACTCTTCATCCGATTGACACTTGGAGGGGGTGTTGATGGGGATCTAATGGAGTGCGGTGTTGAGTGTGATCTCGAGATCCTGCAAGCAGCAATCAACCCACTCCGAAGAGCCACGCCCCATAGCCATGCTAGCAGCCTGGCTAATCACTGCCAATACTGGTCGGTGAGTCAGTCCACTACTTTGATCTAGATCGAAACATCTCAGTACAGACATTCATGTTCCTCGGGGATGAATCTTACTAATTGTGTTGATCGTCCGACTTTTCCTATAGTGCCACCATGAGAAAAGGGCAGGGTGGCCTGAAACAGCTTGTCTCCATTCTGCTGACTACATTTGAACCAGACACTGGTACAACATCCTCTACTGCCGTACAGTGTGGTGATTCAGCTGACAGAGTTGGTAGCAGCCCATCGGGAGCGGCGCTCCCTTGTGCACTAGGATTTTATAACTGAACTCTGACCAGGATGCACACTTTGTATGTCTTTCATTGTGTGTAAACGTGACGTTTCACACAGGCAATAATATTTGAGGTAATATTTGCTGGTTAAACACAAACTGATATAGTTCTCAGATGAAGTGTAATTACGAGAAAACGTCTGCAATAAAGTTGAGTGTTAATAAAAACAAATCCAGATAGGAAAAAGCATGAACCACATGCACATGACAAATTAAAATACCAGAGTCGACACCCCCTCTGAGTAAATGCATCTGCCTGATGTTAGCATTTAGCTGAAAGCACCGCTGTGCCTAAGTACAGCCTCACAGAGACGCCAGCATGGCTGGAGACTCTGAGTTTAGTTTAAAATGATGCAAATAGACACTTAACATTCCTCTGGGTCTCCCCCAATAATTTACTCATCCTCTATGCTTTAAAGAAAAGTCATGCATATAATTTATATATATATAATATTTTTCCACAGTTAAAACCTTTTTTTCTCCACACCAGACAATTAGCGGTTACACAGCCTTTTATTTAAATTCAGTTTAGACTTTTTTCTTATGTTGAATGTGAGGTTCAAATACAAATCTTTATTATTTGATTAATGGAGGTACATGGTTAAAATATAGGGTTATTTTTATATTTTGTGAGCAGATAACCCGCCTAATATGAAGACTACAAATTGACCTAGAAACAATTGAACACAGAAAATGAAGCAATCCATTTCTAACGTCCTGGTATAAATATTAATGCAGGTATTTTTGTGAAATAAACGCACCCGTAACAAGAACAGAGCAATTATAGTGTTTCCAAAATGAAGACCACTTCTTTTAACCTTAAGCTGTTCAATCCCAATAAGATTGTTAGTTTAAACCGTTATTGTCTCTACTGGTTTCTATCCCTGTAGGTGGGGGATGCGATTGTTGAATGCGCTTCCCCTCCCTCGTCAGCTTCAATCAGATCGCCCTCGAGCAAGGCAGTGAATCCCTGACTGCTCCACCAGAGCCGCTCAGTGTGCGCTACTTTATCTTTTGACAGTTTACGATGCATTATCAACACTTTGGCTTGTCCCGGGGCCATGATACATTTTCTAGGGAGACAGTGTCAGCTTTCCAGGAGCATAAAAAGAGTCAAAACTAGAGATGCTTGATTCCTGCGGGCCACCATTGATTTATGATTGTTCTGTTGTTTTTTGGGTCTTGTTTATTAATCCCAGTGGAACGTCTGGTGGGAAGTGGTAGGACTGCAGTTCTGGATTTTATAGACCTATTGGAACAATGTTTGTTTGTCAGGTGTTTTGTTGTGTGGGCAAAAAAAAATGATGCAGTATCGTCCTCTTCCAAACAAATAGCTGCTTTCCACTATAGGAGGCTGCAGTGGAGACAGATAAGGTGTTGAGGACAGGTGGGTGGTGTGGCAGAGATGGGGGCGGGGAGGTTGAAGTTAACGCGATGGTGAAATGTAATGCAATACTTTATTGATACCTTTGGGGGAATTCTCTTTTGGCTAGCCTCGCCTCAACATAGTGCATGGCCAGACACAGAAAAACTCCCCGGGAGCTGGGAGGATTTTAGTGTCCTGCTCAAGGTCTTTGAGTAGGGAGGGGTTTGAACCCTGGGTGTCTGGCTCAAGAATAGCCTCTCACTAGTTAAACCTTTTTTTATCACATGAAAAGGTTTGATGTAGCCTTATTTTGAAAACCCATTAGGAATATTTAATAAAAGAGGATAAGAATGTCTTTTACCGTCAATTTATGACGTCTCCGTTTTTAGGTGTGAGATGTCATCTTTGACTTTACACCTAATTTTAGGTACAGCCCAATGGAAATGGATTTTTGAGTCCAACACTGTTATCATTATTTGGAAAAAAAAACAAACAAATCAGATAATAATATATTGGCCAATAGTATTATTTTTTTTAAACCTGCAGTGCAGAAATTTTGTCTCCCCTTCCAATGATTCAGCAACCTGCAACAGACAACCAGATCCCAAGCCTATGCTAGACCAGAACTTTTTCCATTCAATGTGAACTCCAAGGGGGCGGGTCCAGTTAAATATACAATAAGAATAAAATGTTGTGTCAGTGCTTTGTTTTTGTCAAGGTATAACCAGGCTTGGGCGGTATCTAGGTTTCATGGTATACCAGGGTACTTAGATATCTCGGAGGTATAATTTTAAAATACTGAGGCTCCTCTTTCTGGTGGTTTGTAGGTTTTAACTGAGCGCTCAGTTGGGATTCGTGTAGGTGTGTTTGCCCTGTGCTTTTTCTCGTAGTGGCTCTTCACATGCCGCTTTTTAAAATGGCCACAGTCTGTCGGTGGGAAGAACGAACATGTGAGAGTCTGTCTATTCTTAATTAAAAGCTCTCATTCTTCGCTATGTGAAATTGCCTCTCCAACTCGCTTATTTCTCCAACTGTCTCTCATCTCGTCTCCCCTGTGTCACACAGACTAGCTCTCAGTGCAAAGATTTGATTGGCTGAGTACCGTCACGTGAGATACTTCTGGGCCGGTAATGACTTCTATCACCAGCAGCTTTATCTTTGGTTTCGTTTTTTAAGCATATACCGTCTTATAACGTCATATAACGTATACCCCAGTTTGAAGGGCATGAAAAAATAGGTATGGCACATAGGTATGGATGTACAGAGTATTAGATGTAAATAGACCATTTGGACGGTAATTGCTTGGTCCACAAAGAGTATTGGAGCGACCAAGCCACATACTAAACCCAATGTCATGTACCGAACTGTTCAGGACACATACGTGTACGATTATACCCCTATTACATAGATAAAGTCAAACTGCACTGACAGAGGGAAGCACTCACGAATATGTGTTAGACATTTTTACATTTTGGCTTTTAGATCATTACAAAGCACACAAACCAAATACAGTACTATTTTCTTGTCTAGCCGGACTCCAGGCTCAATACAACGGCCTCTCCTTTCACAAGAAGATGTATATTTCTGTGAGTCATCGATTGGATCTTGACCCCTGGGTTGAGAATCAGGGACTGAGATCATCTCAGTTTTATGTGAAAATACTGTAGAAGTGCTCTTTATTAGTGGTGTTTTGCTTCTGAGCAGCTGATGTAAACAGCTGCAAGTTACCTGTCTTGCTCAAGGACATCGGGGAATTGAAGTACAACACTTCTCAGTCTGAAGCCCACATCTCCGAGCTCCTGCAGTTTTCTGGATGGAAGCAGCGGCGTGTTTGATGCTGCACGGTTATTAGAAGCATTTGTCCGAGTGGCTCGGAGCAGTACGCCTGACGACGAGCGGAGTGACTGAGCTACTGTTTGCACAGACTCTGAGCTTAGAGGATTTTTAAGTAGCTCTTCACCATGGGACCCCTTCCCTCATTATCTGGAGTGGGAGTGTGGGAGAGGGGCAGAGAGGCAGGAGAGGAAAAAAACGAGGGCAATGCAGGGGGGAAAAAACAGCGTATGGATTATTATGTGTCTGCTTTTTGGACAAAGGTTAACTGCAGGTGTGCTTGTGTGTGACCAACTCGACATGTGTGCTTTTAACAAGCTGGGCAGGGTTGCATTTGTGCACCAGCACGCCTCAGGCCAGAATTATGAAGCAGAAAACGGTGCTTTGTCTGTGAGGGAACGCTGAGCTGAACTGTTTTAACACAGTTCTGCTATTTTTTTTGTTGTTTATTTTTGTTTGACGCAAAGTAACTGTCTTTACTTCCACCCCCCCGACTGTGTGCAGTGGTCGCCCACTTTGTACACCCACTATTCACATGTATATAAGCCTGTTAACACACACCTGTACCGAAGATGGGAATCTGTTTGGTTTTCATTCTTAAGATCTCAATATCTTTGCTGACTTAACTTGAGTGTTGAATTTTCTCCAGCTTCAGTTTTTGTCTCATTTAATATCAGCGACAAAATGGCTTTTAATATTTCATTCTAACTGGCACTGAATAGCCATCTAACTGTCCTATATTTTACTTAATGACGAAAGCATCACAGACAGCCTGACTGACACATACTATTAAATAAAAAGCCGCTCTCATTTCCAGGATTGCAGGGAGCCAAATGTCTATATATTATACATCTGACATATAACATGGTAGTTACTAGAAACCATTCTGTGAGATTCGACCATTCTCTGTCGCCTGTGAAGGACTTTTCAAATATTTGATGTACTCTGAACAAAAAAACTTAATTGCCTCGCTGGTAAGACATGTGGCTTCCATTAGCTTTATGTAAACAGGCAGCTTGCACATTATCATCACATTTGCAGTAGCATGTATCTAAAGCCACTTCTCACATGTATTGTGGCTCGGATCATTTCCTAACATGGACGCACTTTGTTATCAATGCAGCTGGAATTAGCCGTCCAGATTTTCTTATTTTAGGAACGTAATTAGTTTTTGCTGTCATTGAATGTAAGTAGAGGTTTTAATGTTTTTTTTTATTTTTTTATATGGCCTTTCAATTCAGAGTGTGTTTAAAGATGCCATCAAATGCGAATTAGAGCTCAGATCAACCGGACTGGGATTAAACAGGAAATGTCGGGAGTGTTTGTGTAACTGCTGCAAATACTGACATTTAAGGTAATAAAGCAACAAATAAGTACCTGTGAAATACAACTGTATTCAAACAGCTTCTCTACCTATGCCAGTTTTGAAAGACTCAGCAGCAGCTGCGCTTGTTTTAGGTTTAAATATCCTCGACCACACTGATCATATTGTTTATCCTGCTGTAATATGTCCATGCAAGTTTCTGCAGGTGCAGCATGGATAAAGATGCAATAACATTATTTAAGTCATATAAAAACTGTAACACATTGTCAAGGCTGGATTACTGACAGGGCAAAGTGGGCAACAGTCCTCGAAACCCTATAGGGGCCTTTATTTAATATAGCTTCTTTCACAGAGCAAGGTCACAAAGTGCTTCCGTAAAAAGAAATAAAATATAAAACATAAGCAACAAAGACCTTTTATGGCCCAGTCCCCCAAAAGTCATTTCAACAGAATCGCTGCAATTGTTAGACGCACGTATGGTGTGTCTGCCCAAATCCTTCAGCTGCCGTAGTTCACCAACTGCACCGAGAGTACGTCACCAAGCTTCTGGCCATGCCTGTTCCACAAGCAGATGAACTTCAGTGTTTACACGCTGCCACATTCTACCTTATTAAGGTGGATCTTGCGTTAATCTTGAGGCCGTGCGTTATGTAAGACGGGGGTTCAAGACCTCAAACAAGGAGCACAAATTCTTTAAACCTCACCATTACCGTGATTGTTCTGGTACACGAGAAATCGTATCACTCATCTCAGTGCTGAAGGCGTAAATCACACGCGCACAGATTCACTCGTGCACCCGATCTGTTTGTCTCCAACACACACACAGCCGAGTCTCTTGTGAGCAGCAGTCACGAGGAGAGAATGTGTGAGGGGAGAATGACACAGCAACCATCTATCTCTCTTTCTCCCTCTGCCTCTTTTCTTTCTCCCTCTTTTCCTCTATTACCGTTGTGATGCAGGGAGGATGGGGTCTGATGTTGTGGCTTTGTGCCACAGTGGGTTGTTATTTTCTGAGATTATGAGATGGAGGGGAGAAACACAAACAACAGGATTAATGTCATAGTGTGGGATTTTGGGGAGGCTGATCTAATCCATCAGCGACTGAGACTTTCCATCTTCTTTTGGTTTCCTTTTGGTCTAAATATTTACCTTGCTGTTGCATTTATATGTCAATGTACAAAACCAGTGCTCAGATCTCCTGTATGTCTTCTATACATAAAGAAACAGAACGACAACAACTCTATGAATTCTGCTTTGGTAGCTTGGTTCTAATAAATAGTTCAGTTTAGTGGATTTATTTGGGTTATTTTGATGTACTAGAGACGAAGGAGCAAAAATGTCCCCTTGAATTTAAAAGAAACTGTGACAGCAATTGTGCAACTATTGTAGTCTCTTCTTGAGAAATCCCCACATTTGTTTCCTGATTTAACTTGACAAGATATAAAAACAAGATGACAGAGAAATCTGAGTTACTGCAGGGTTGTTTTAAAATTTGGTAATGAACTTAATATAAAGTTAAGCTCACTGTAAAGTTACCAAAACCCGACCAGATATCTGTCGTTGATAGAATATTACAAAGAGCTTGAAATTATACATGAAGAATGGTGTTCTGTTTTTTTTTAATTTCTTTTATTTTTTAATTCAGTTCAGTTTTATTTATGTTGTGACAATTCATAATATAGTCTCATTGCACTTTTCATATAGAGCAGGTGTAGACCGTACTCTTTGTAATACTGATTTTTATTATTATTTATTGTCTGTTAAATACATATTTCCTGGCACCATTTTGGCATTAAACACTGGAACATATAATCACTAACACACTTTACCGTCTCGTTATAGCCACACAAAAATGTAAATGCACTACAGAGGAAAAGAAAAAACAAAAAAAAACCAATTTTTTTTGTGATAGCATTGTCGGGCGTTCGAGCACTTTGGTCCAGACTGAAATATCTCATCAGCTGTTGGATAGACGGACACGTGGATCTGTACATCATGGTCCCTTGGGGATAAATCCTAATATCTCTGGCGATCACCTGAGGTTGACATTTTTATTTTTGGTGAAATGTAATAACTTTGGCTGCTTCTAAACTCTCCATCCAGCGCCATCATTAGGTCAAATTTTCCTTGCAGGACTGATGAACATTCCCATCAGCCACAGCTGCACGTTTTGTTTAGTGCTAATTAGCAAATGTTAGCATGCTAACACGCAAAACTAAGATTGTGAACAGAGTGAACAGTTGCTAAATTTCAGCGTGTTAGCAGTGACATTGTGAGCGTGTTGCAATGCTAGCATTAGCATTTAGCTGAAAACACTGCTGTGTCTTGATACAGGCTCATGGAGCCAGCTAGCATAGCTGCAGGACCAGACTTACACTCTGTTTGAGATGATGGAAGTAGAAATTACTCTCAGATTGCGGTCCAGGAGCTCATGTACACGAAATACAGATCTTAGTAGCTGCCTAAGTAAAAAAAAAATGGCTGCTACAGGTACATATTATAAACCTGCTGATTGTGCGCCTCCAATCGTTTGCATGTACAGTCACAAAATAACTTTTATAACAACTATTGAATAAAAATAACAATCAGCAGGCAAATGAAGGAACAGTTTCAATGCAATATTTTCACGGCCAATACAAGAGCCAACTCGACATCTGACCATCCTTCTCTTTTTTTTGTCCCTTCCCAGCCACCAGACCCAGACAACATGCTGGGATCATCCCAAGATGGCCGAGCTCTACCAGTCCCTGGGTAAGATGCTCATTGTGACACTGAATTTAACTCAAACCCTCCTCTTCAAAACAAAACATGCTGTATCCCTTTTTATAAAAGTAAACCAGAGCAGTGATACATGATATTAAAGTCTGCCGTCTCCTTCCTCTTTATCTCTAACTCTGTGTTTCATCTTTGTTTCTCTTTCTTCAGCTGACCTGAATAATGTTCGATTCTCGGCCTACCGAACAGCCATGAAGCTCAGACGCCTGCAGAAGGCTCTCTGCTGTAAGTACACTCTGTCTATATAGAGTTTACATGTATATACCTCTCCTGTATGTGTCACGTAGTGTTTTTTTCTCTTCGTCCACACTCCTCTTTCATCATGAGTGCTCCTCTCATTGTGTTCCAGCCCTCCCACACTCCTACTTTGATCTTTCTTTTCCTCCATCTCCCCGTCTCTTTTTTTTTTTTAAATTCACCTCATTTGTTCATCTTCTCCATTTTCTCCTCTTCACGTCCTCCGTTGTGTACTGTGTATTTTTTTTCCTCCTCCTCCTTATTGTTTCTCTTCTTCTACCAGCTTTGTCTCTCTGCCCTCACAGTCTGTATGTGTGTGTGTGTCCATATGTGTGTTTACTCATCCTTCTCGTCTCTCGCCGGTGGATCTGTGGAGTGTGAGCCGCCTACGAGCTGTTATGTGTGTGATATTTTCTGAGGCATATAGCTGCATGCAGCCATATAGCACAGAAGCACTATTTACGGTATTGGGACTTTCTAAAAATAACAGTTAACAGGTTTGATGATTAACCCAGGCCAAGGCAAGCACGGTTGTTGAAATGTTTACTTTTTTTTATCCTTAACCCTTTCTTCACATTATTCCCAATAGGTATTTCTTTCTTTCTACTGTATTATTATTACTTTCTGTTTCATCTTATTCTTTTTTTTTTACCATGTCAATCTTGTTATTTTTACATATTTTTACACCTTGCTGTCTCCTGGAATATTTAAATTACTTTTTAATTTGCCTTAATGGAATTCCATAATGGTACATAAATATAAATATCTTCTTTTTAGATATTTCAGGCATTAAAGCAAAGTATAGAAACCTTGACTTCTAATTGACTTGACACAGTATATGAATAAGAGAAGAAAACCTAAAAATGAGAAGAAGATGCAACAACAATGAAAGGACAAAGATGTAAAGAAACAAACTGAAGTGCATATTGTGTGAACAAAAGTCCTTAAAGCTGCTATCATCAGCAGTTCCCCTCCACTCTACAGGGCCTTTAGCCTCTTTTAGCAGGCAACTTCACACGTAATCTTGTCTTCCCATCGACTTTGCATTCAATCACGCCTCCTCAAAACAATTCACTTTGTGTTCTGCTTGAACACACAGTGAATAACACTGGGCACTCCAGCCTGCTCAGCACTAAACTGGTGAACCTGTTGAAGCATGCAGCAGCTAAAGAGACAGATGTTTTTCTCTGGAGCTGGTGGAGACCAAAAACTGAGCTAAAAGAGAGAAAATATTGGATTTACATTCATTAGGTGGACAACTCAAAATAATTGCTGATGTTACTCTGTGCCTGCTGCATGTGTGAATAAGAAAGTGTTTGCTAACAATGTATCTGCAACCTGGTTTTGTCTCATCCTCTGCACGGCAGGGTGCGTTTTGTTGGTTTGATAACTATTCCTTGTTTTTTGTGCTTCTGCAATGGCTATGTAGCCTATATAGTTAAAGGGTTCCCTTTTTGTCTGTTTTAATTGGGTTTATTATTGAGTCTGCACAGGGTGTCTTATTTTGAAAAGATTCTCTACGCCATTTCCGTGTCTGACTTCCTGCCCGGTTCATCCACTGTGTGCTGCTTGATGCGGCTTCCATCAAAAACAGACAGCTTTTATTTTAGAGTTATCAGTGTAGCTGTCCCTTCTTCAAAAAGTCAAGCTTGAACAATTTCAAACTAATTGGTAATTTGTAGGAATTCATTTCAATGCAACCCAGGTAACCTCCAGCGCTGTACTTAGTGACGAGCTAATATTACGAGCTAAGTTTCCTCCATTTTGCTTGAGGAACATCAGTAGCGTAGTTTACTGAGGGCGACAGACGGACAGTGCATATTCATGCTTTTCATGTCATGTCTGCTATCATAATTGTGAGTTTCAGCTTTGTAAATAGTGTTCAAAACAACATCCAATCCTTCATTACAGCTTGTATTTTTTTTTTTGGAAGCTTCTGCATCACATAAGCCAAAGAACTTCCTTCAAAGTGATATAATGTTTTGATGATACGAGCGCTCACAAGTCTTGGGAGTTTTTCCCCATCTGGACCACACATCCCACAAGACATGAACATAAAACACAATTTAGAATTTTAGACTATTTACTTTTCTTTTCACGTTCGAATGAATGTTTGAATTTCTAATTCAAAGTGCCAGCCGTGTGCTCATCAACATCTATTCTGCGTGTTCCTCTCTCCTGCTGTCCGCCATGTTGCGTGTTCTTGGATGAGGAAAAGGGGAAACAGCCGGTGTGCAAAAAAGAAAGATTTACACGTTTGTGAGTCACAAAATTCTCAAGAAAGCAAACTTGCTAGACAGCATCTGAGCTGAGTTCTGAAGCGAGCACTTGCCTGTAAAAGAATATTCAAAAATAAAATAAATGTTTTAGCAGCCGCACATTTGTGGAGAATTTCTGTGTGTTCAGATTTAGTTATTTTACCTTCAGCTGACTTATTGACCACGCCAGGATCAATTGCAGTGTGTCTGGCCTTTTCTCAGGATTAACACACCTCTCTCTCCCTGTCCTTTAGTGCACTTAATGAATGATAAAGATGAATAATGTGATGCTTTATTGATCGCTGGAGTTAGAGCGCCTTCTCACTACTGTCCCTGAGCAGTACTGAGCTCAAGGACACTTTGAACATGGAGGGCTTGAACCCCCGTGGAAGGACGCTCCGTGCTCAGCAGCAGGACACACTCTGCGTGCGTCTGCCAGCTCACCGTCCTCTTCTCTCCTCGTGTTTATAGTGGACCTGCTGAGCATGCCGATGGCGTGCGAGGTGTTCGACCAGCACGGCCTGAAGCAGAACGAGCAGCTGCTGGACATCTCCCAGCTGGTCACCTGTCTGACCAGCCTGTACCAGCGGCTGGAGCAGAGCCACTCCCACCTGGTCAACGTCCCGCTGTGCGTCGACATGTGCCTCAACTGGCTGCTCAACGTCTATGACACGTATGTGTAGCATCCTGCACACACACACACATACAGAAAAGGTCCCGGTATGTCAGTGAGATCTAACATACCCTACTGTGTTGTTTTGCTTCCTGGTAGTGGTCGAACTGGAAAGATCCGGACTCTGTCTTTCAAAACTGGAATCATTTCACTCTGCAAAGCTCACCTGGAGGACAAATACAGATGTAAGTAACACTGCTGTCATCACTCTGAAGTAGCTGAGCCAATGAAACAATGACTACAGATGGATCAACATGAACACGCAGTGCCGCTAGAAGCAGGAGTTTTTTACTGTTAATTAGTCAAATATAAATAATACTAACAATAATAGTTTGTTTAACCACAAAAGTCAAGCTTCTGCTCTGTCTCACATAAATAATGCTATCGTATCATATCGATATTGATGAGAAACAGCAGCATTTGCACCGTAATGTATTTCAGGAATAATACTTGAAGTAATCTTGGAAAAGTTGGAAAACAGGGGGAAGAAGCAAAGGATTAATGAGCCCCTGTAATCTCCCGCCTAAACAGGCATAATACTGAGCTGAACCAACACGTGATATGTGTGTTTAGGTGTGTTTGGTTTATTTGTAGCAGCCCGGTGTCATTTGATTTGATGACGAACAAACACGGTAAGCCTTCCTGGATGATTCCAGTGCGCTCTGGTGCGCCACTTCTCAAGTTTTATTTTCAAATTCTCCAAATTTTAGATTATTTCTTAGCTTTTTTTACCTTATTAGAAAGTTGAAACTAAAAAAAAACAGAGCCCAAAATCTCAGTCTGTCTCATGTCTCTTCTTTACTATCTGTATTTTCTCCCTGTCTGTCCCAACAAATCATTCTCTCTAACACATTTCCCATCTACTTTGTCCTGTCCTGCCTTTCCCCGTGTGTCTCGTCCCTCTCCGTCCTCTAGTCTTGTTCAGACAGGTTGCCAGCGCGACAGGTTTCTGCGACCAGCGTCGTCTGGGCCTCCTCCTCCACGACTCCATCCAGATCCCCCGGCAGCTCGGCGAGGTTGCGTCCTTTGGCGGCTCCAACATCGAGCCGTCCGTCCGCAGCTGCTTCCAGTTTGTACGAGACACACACACACAAACCCTTCTTTCTAAGCTGGAGTTAGCGGTCTAGTTTGACTTTCTGCAGAGTTATAGATGAATGTGCTCATCGATAATAGTAACAGGACTGTCAAAGGCTGCAATTGCCCGTTTGTTGATATGCAAAGATGCCTAAGGCCCTGAAGATGAAGGCCATATATTCCCACAGCAGCACAAAGTGTCTGAGTATTTGTGTACGTCAGGCGAAATCAAATTTATTTACAGAAAGAATTGGATTGTCACTAAGAGCTTTGCAGAAAAATAAAGGGCAAAGCATTGATAAAACCATGGATAATAAAAACAAGACTCCATTAAAGGGGGCCAGAGAGTGAGCGTTTGTCCATGTGTGAGAGTGAACTCAAGCATCAGGCAGGAGAAGTAAGCGAATGACAGCCGGCAGCGGATCAAACAAATGATCTCTGACAACTGCAGAGATGTTGCTGGAATAGAAACATGCATGAGGAAAAAACCCCATCTGAAACAAATAGTATAGAAAACACCAAACGATGTGTATGACAGCACTGAGAAGAAGACGAAGGAAGGTCGCCAGCTCTGCAGATCAGCATTCCCTTTGTTTCTTTATGCTTGGGAGCAGACAGCCTCGACGTTTGAGCCGCAAAACAAGCAGCAAATCCAGGATACACGCCATTGTTTTTTTTCCCAAAGTATTCCAGTAATTGCAGTCTGACTGGATTATCCCTAATCTCCAAAAGATGATCCAGCACTTTCATGTTTAAAGTGCTTAGGAAAGGACTGCGACAGTAAATCTGCCGCTGTTGTCGTTGTTAACTGCATATGTGGCAAACGAGAAGTGGAAAGTTTGACAGGCGTATCGAGCAAATCAATCAAATTGTGAGTTCTGGAGACACGCACACATGCACACACTGATTGACAGAGCCACTAATACAAAGCTTGATATATGTACGCTGTCAACGTCGTGTTTTTGAGGCTGTAATGGTCCCTTGATTGTTCGTACCTTGAAATCATCACAAACCCTTTCAGTGACATGAGATGGAAGAAAGTATTTGCAGACTGTGTAAATATACTTAATATGTATAAATTATGTTCCAGACACCAGTTTTTGTCACCGACTGAAGGCGTTCAGTTTATTATGAGGCTTGATCAAACACAAGTTATATTTAGCTTCTGATGATTTAAGTACGTTGTCAGAGAATAGACAAACGGACAGACGTGCACCAGGTGGACTATCTGATAACATGAAGCCCTAAAACTGGAGATAGCTGATCTTCATTCCAGCTGCTTTCTCAGTGAGGGGTCAGTCCATGTGGGTGTGAGACAGAAAGAGGGAGGTGGGTTGGGGTCAGTTCAATGGAGTGGATTTCCCAGAGTCCCCTGCTGATGGGAAAATGATGTAAAAAAAAAAAAAAGTCCCACTGTAGTTCAGATGTTGCTCAAACAGGAAGTAATAGTGCATCTGCTGAGGACTAGTTTCAGCAGCGGATGAGTCCTCATTTGGTCTAATAGCAAGGTATTTCTGCCAGCAGGACCAGTGTATGTAGGATTTACTCATAATAACTTAAAGTGTCACGCAGTGCAGCAGTGTGGTTCACTGATCTTTGTTGAATAGGTTTTGGACAGAGGAAGAAAATATACCAGGCTTTGATACCCTTGTTAGTAGGATGCATTTATTGATGGTTCTGTGATTTATTTATTTTTTGACCCGAAGAAAAATGTGGAAAAGCTTCAGGTTTAACCTTTAAGGAAGGATGACTGGGTGCAGTTGTAAGTGAATGTCCTTGTACCAGATTCTTAGTTAATATTTGACAGAAATTCACAACATAATATTCAAGGGCGTTTTTACCTTCTCACATCCAAAACCACATGAATTATTTACTCGAGTTCTCTGGTGTGCTGTGAAACACGAAGCTGTTTTTTTTTTTTTTTTATTCTCGCACGCTTTTTCAAACAAAGAGCAGATTTAATCTCCTCACTAGGAGATGAGGTGAAAAATATTTCTAAAACCGTTCCGACAACGGGATTTTAATTTGTTTAGTCAACCATGCTTACTGTAACCTCACCTTTTTTCGCAGGCCAACAACAAACCCGAGCTGGAAGCCGCCGTGTTCCTGGACTGGATGCGTTTAGAGCCTCAGTCCATGGTGTGGTTACCCGTCCTGCACCGAGTGGCCGCCGCCGAGACCGCCAAGCACCAGGCCAAGTGTAACATCTGCAAGGAGTGTCCCATCATAGGATTCAGGTCCGAGCCGTCGCCGCAGCACTGCCTCCGTTTTGTTTTACAGATGTGACTTGTGTTACTGGTGAATGTTCACATGTGATCCATCTTTTGAGCAGCACATCTGAATCGGGACAAAAAAAGCTGAATTTGAGCCATTTTGCTAAAGAGCGTTATGGTCGTCATCTTATCACATAAATGGCTGTAAAACACAAAATGAATGTAATTAACAGTTAAGCTCAAATGAAAGTGAAAAAGAATTATTCTCTTGTGTCGTGCAGCTGCGGACCTTTAAGTTTCTATCAGGAGGATTGAACCTGATTTAGCTGCAACCAGAGATCTCCGGCATCTGGGCTTTGTGAAATAATGTTTAAATATATCAGTCTGAAGAATGCATCAGCGGCCCATTGGCTTAATATGTTCCTTTAAATATCTTTATATGTCACCATAGTCTCCTCTTCCAATAACTTTAAGAGAGACAAGACATTTGCCTTTTTATAGTAGAGTTATACCGCCGAGCTTTTCAGTTTAAAAGCAGAGTGAGGATTCTCGTCTCTGTAGTGCCCTTCTTTATTTAAACACTAGGAGGAGAGAAGTGGGATTTTGTTTCATGTGTTGCTCGTTGGCTCCACAAAGCTACTTTCCTCCATCTGTACATCCAGTGAGGTTTACAACCAGCTACTTGAAACAAGAAGCCTGAGCATCTGTGCCACAGGGGTACAACACTTGCCTTGACTTGAGCGTTACAAAGCCGAATGTAACTAAATGAACTAAACTACTGCGCGGCTTCAGAGATGATGCATTTGCACCTTTTCAGCATGTCTCAGGCCAACTCCCATAGGGGGGGTTGTTTTGAACAGTCTTTCTGAGTTCACACACACTTGGCTTTTTTTGGATATCTGATATCTATCCGATCCTCCCAAAACGCTTGCACAGGCGAAGATAACATAGTGCTGCTGCTGAAAATATGTGCGCCTCAAAGTCACTTTGTGAAAGAAGCCTTTCATGTTGCTCTCTGAACACGGCTGGCTGCACACCGCCCTCTTCTGAGGTTGATAGAAGTAACAGATATGTGGCCGAAGCTTGTTTATTATTTTATTATTCACTGCAAAGTCTCGCATGCTTCCAAATTGATCATTCGCAGTGTGACACAGGCTGCCACCAAGACCTTTTTAGCCACGCTAGCAGCCTGGCTGTTGGGACGGCAGTGTCGCTCGGTCCACCACTGAAATGTGTCAGCAACTATTGGGTGGATTGCCATTAAATGTGTCCAAAAATTCATGATCCACCATCATCAGTTTGATTATCACAACATTTTGAATCTTGATGTGTATGACAGCAGGATTTAAGGATTTAAATTTCTTCTTTTGCCTCATTTTGAACGAAGCAATTTACAAGTTTTGCGGTTAAGAGAGTGAGAGCTTCACGACAAGAATACAAACATATTTTTTAGCTCCATTGTGAGTTTGTACATTATTTACACTAAAAAGCTTTGCTGGAGGTTATTACTCCAGTAAAGACACATCAGCTTCACCCTTTTGATCAATGAGATTGCTCTCGGTCACGAGAGTCGAGCTCCAGCTGTGTAAAAGCTCTGGAACCTGTTTGTCATCTTAATCCAATTCAACAGCAGCAGCCGGATAGTGAAACAGCCAACTTGTACATCTGAATGATTGATGATATGATTAGAATGATAAAACTGCAGGTGTGTTTGTAACCCCAACCCTTAAAATACTGGTGAAGCCCAGGAGGCTTTTTTTTAACTAAAGGTTGGGGGGGGGGTTCTGCTCTGTTGGTGGTGGTGGTGGGCCCCTTCATGGCAAGAGCCGTGATGAATTTTAATGAGAAGTCCCAGGACCACAGAATTAATATCTCATTCAGGTACTGGGCTGAAAAAACATTAAGTGCTCCTGCCCTGAAGAAAACAGCCATAAATTTCCCTCTTTTATTGATTCTCTCCCTTTTTTTCTATTTCTGCTTCTGCACCATCCTCCCTTTTTCTGTGCTCTTTCCTCTGGCCAATCTTTACACTCCCACCTCTTTTCTCTCCTTACTCCTTTTGTCTTCTTCCTTTGCGTTCTTGACCTTCCTCCTTCATTTTCTCTTTGTCTCCCCAGATATCGGAGTCTGAAACATTTCAACTATGACATTTGCCAAAGCTGCTTCTTCTCCGGTCGTGTTGCCAAGGGACATAAGATGCAATACCCCATGGTCGAGTACTGCACTCCGGTATGAGCACGCACACACATATTGCACACTGAGTGTGGATGTTTGTAAGCATCTTTTGTAAATTGGACTTCCCTCAGTCATGAAAGCTAATAACCCTAAAATTTTAAGTTTTCAATAAACATGACTGAGATTAAAACTACAGACATTACATTCTATGAAATGTCAGAAAATGGCTTTAAAATGCCCCAGAGTTTCCCAGAATAATACATCTTTAAATGTCTTGTTTTGTTCTTCTAGTCCAAAAAGACAAATATATATTAGTTTACTTCCACATTAAAGAGAGCGAAGCAGCAAATCTTCACACTGGAGAAGCTCAAACCAAATCAAGGTGACATTTAATGATTAGTTGATTATGAAAATAGTTGCCAATTACTTTTCTGTCAGTCAACTAATTGATTAATCGTTGTCGACTTCTTCGCTCCATACTCATCTGCCAAGCGGTGCATCACACCATATTTATTTTACTTTTTTAATCCAACATACTTTATGTACTGTAGGTAGAGAATGTTTTTGCTTACGAGCCACATTAAACACATCTCCTTTGTCAAAAAAGGTTTTTCTGAGTCATGCATACTTTGCTATAAAGTAACATGCACTAATCAATCTTTTTATTTTTAACAGTCTTTACATTTTGGCATTGACATGAGAAAACTGAAACTGCATGTCTGTATGCTAAATATGAAGCTGACGCTCATTGTTTTGGTCCAGGCTCAGAAATCTAGCTTATGAACACAGTAGAGCATTTAGTACCTAAAGAGCCAGATTTGCATTTGACAGGTGAACACAAACAAGCTCCAAATGACTGCTGATGTTGAGACGTTAGCTTCGATAACTTTGTAAGGTTGTTCTGCTGCCCCCAAGTGGCCAAGAAAATATAATTGCAGCTTTAAATTTGTTTGACAGAATTCTTAAGAACTACAGAGAATATTAAAAAGGTCATATTGTGCTAATTTTCAGGTGCATAATTTTATTTATGGGTTTGTACCAGAATAGGTTTACATGGTTTAATTAGACAAAAACATATTTGTTGAACACACCTAACGTATTACAAGCATAAAAAAGATATAAAACATAACTAGAACTGCGAGCAGTTGTAAACGGGGTCCAAGCCACCTGTCGCCAGTCGCCCCCCTCGCCCCGCGGAGGGCGCGCGAGTCCTCCCGGGCGCCCCGCGGACGTCCTGCGTAAGGCCCCCGAGTGTGGTCCCGACGGGCCGCTCTGAACCGAGGCGAAATGCGGCGTGTTTTAAAATGCCATTGAAATGAATGGGCTTAGCGACGGCGTTTGAGCTTCGAT
>JAPMOB010213727.1:0-15821 GCA_029875015.1 Lepomis gibbosus | reverse complement strand
ATGAAAAGCGCTGTGAGATAACTGTTGTTGTGATTTGGCGCTATATAAATAAAATTGAATTGAAAATTGAATTGAATTGTCCAATGCCAACCCTATTTCAAACTATTACAGTTGGACCAGAGGACATAGGGTCTGTGTTTACGTCAATGATGCTTGGTGCTCAAATGCAGTCAAAGTTGATGGACGTTTATCAGATGTGAAATTTTTATTGTTAAGATGTTGGCCAATCACCAGTGGATCTTTCGTTGCGGTTTACATTCCTTCAGACAAAAATTCAAAAAAATGCACTAAAGGAACTGTATTAGATCATCAACGGTCACATTACCAAACCACTGGATGGTGTTTTTGTTGTTGCTGGAGATTTTCATCAAACTGTCACATCCAGCAGGGAAGCAAAACCCTGGACATTGTTTACGCAAATATTCCTGGCAGTTACAAAGCACTCTCCATTCCCATTTTGGTCCTTCAGATGAATAAAAAGATCATACTATCAGTAAAAACAGTCTAAAGTGTGGCTAAATAAGCTGCATTTCAGTCAGACGATAAGGAAACAGAATACCGCCAGAGAGACCGAAAGCTGTCATCAAGGAGGTGAAGTGGAGACATCAGCAGAGACTGGAGAGAGACATCAACACCAAAGATATGTGGCAGGAGATCAAAAATATCACAGGCCACAAAAGCACCCCCATCATGTGTGAGGCCACGTTACCAGACGAGCTAAACACCTACAGAGTCAGATGTAAAGTCAGTATCCACAGCAGATGTGAGATGAGTCCTGCTCAGAGTGAATATAAGTAAAGCCTGATCTGGATCTGGACCTGATCTCATCACCAGCCATGTACTAAAAACCTACCTTGAGAAAAAAAACCTTGATAAACATGTTTAGTATTTTGTAAGATCGCTCTTACTGTGGTGTAACTGATATAATTGTGGCAACAATCTCATCTCATAATATTCAGTCTAGCTCACTAACCATTTCCTTATCATCAAATACATTTAGCAGCGCTGAAATTGCCAAACCTCTGGTGAAAGATCCACAAATAGTTATTGAAAAGGGGCGGGGCTGTGTTGTAGTGGCATGTAACGAGCGTGGATTTGTTCAACCTCAAGCAGACAAACACATTACAGTAATGTTGCAGTGGGAGTTTAAATTTGTTTCCAGCATATTGTGTGAAGCTGTCTCCTGGTGTTTAGGTTTCTCTGAGTAGATTATGCACGCTCATGAGTTCAAGCACGCCACTGTTAGTTTGTTAAAGTTTTCTACTGGGGCAGAAACTTAACTTAAACAAACTTAACAGTTTGTCCAGATTATATAAAGCAGTTTTTATTTGGAGGTAAACACATACCATGTTGCTCATACCACTTTATTGGACTGTGATGGATGTTTAGAATGGACAGCTTGAGCTTGAAAAATAATGTTTTAATTTGTTTGATTTTAGTTTTTCTGTTGATTCAGTCACGTCAGACTGTTGAAGGCTGAGATGTACCAGCATTTTGTAGGAGCTCTATTTACAGTGTCAAATCTTTCCATCACCTGCTCTGACCGTCGCTATTTTTCAGACTGCTCAGATCCTGAAAGACTCCACCAGAAAGCGCGTTGTGTTATCATGACAAGTGGTTGCATAACTACATATTTGTTTTTGAAATACTGATGAACATTTTTTTCTGTTTTGACAAATAAATGCATATAAATTCTCAATAAATGAGCAATTATATGATAAACCTAGTAGAACCCTTTGGCCGTCCTCAAGGCAACCCAGGTGAACCATCATAGTCAAAGCAGTAAAGGTGGACTAAAAACATTTTTTCAAGCAATTATTGCAATGCAATTCAGCAATTAGTGGAGAAATCAGATATACCTGTGTTTGACAAGCAAAAATGTCTGTAGTCTTAATCCACATTTTTCCTGCTCTCATGTGCGATCCTCCTAAAATGGCTCTGATATGCAACAGCCTAACAGTGTCTGCGAATCAGATATTTTCTTGGGAACCATTCCAATTGTTTTGCATCTTTTAACCTACAGAACATATTTAATATACATTATTGTTGCCATTTTTTATACCTTAAAGGATGATTCCAAAATTTTACAACTTCTGTTTTCAGTCACTTCAGTCACTAATGTCTCACCATAATGCTGAGGTCTGGGAACAGGGTGATATTGTTACAGATGAGCCCAACGGCCAGTCAGTCAAGCAGACAGGTTTAACAAGTAATCATAACCAAAAGAAATTTATGGACAGTACCTGAAACGTAAAACTCAGTTTGTAAACTCAATTAAGTAAAGAGTTTATTGTTTATTTGGAACCCCATTGGTTGTTACCTTGGTAAGTAGACGTTAACAACTACACTCAACAAAATTGTTGTTAAAAACTTTTTGCCAGCTGAAAACTGCTGGTTTTGAGGTGCAGTGTTTTTCCAACTGCTTTGGTTGCTATGATACATTTGTTGCAAATAGTTCTACTGAACTTTACTGGATGTAAAAATCTCAACACAGAGTAGAGTACTAGCTCTGGCCCTTGCTCTGTATGAAGAGAAGGCTGAAGCAGGTGGAGAGAGAGGACGGACTCGCCGTATGTGGGTTCAGCGAGTACCACCGTTTAGTCCAAGAACTGAGGTTCGACGAAGCTCGGTTCCAAGACCGTAACCGTTACTACGGTGCACCCCTCCTGCACCGTGATTGGACAGCTGGGTAAAAAAGTGACAGTGACGAGCGCAGCGTTTTTCCCAAAGTTGAACATTTTTCAACTCTCGCCGACCGCAAAAAAAACCGTTCAGTGCTCAGCGCTCGCCGTGGAAAAGATGCTCAGTGCCTCGTCACACTCCTGCCGTTTTTACCAGCTTGGAAAAACGCGGTGCTCCCATTACAATGAATTGAATCAGAAAAAAAACCCTTGGTGGACACAAAAAAGACGGAAGGAGAAGTGTTACATTTCTAATTTTGTTTCAGTGTAGAACTTTACTTTGTGGGGTGCAGTGTGCAGTTAAGAACATTACACTTCTATACTGTAGCAGTATGCCAGTGAGGCTTGAGACATGCTTGACATCATTAATCGTGTGAGTGAACAATTCAAGCGACAAACTCAGCTGTTCTTCCACAAACAACAATATCACCTAGACAAATGATTAATTACCTATCTCAATCATATTTCTAGAATATGAAAGATTTTCATTGCATACTGAAATTAACAAGAAACAATGGCTGGTTGGAGGATAGTAAAGCCACCTAAACACAGTATGCTTGGTGAAATAGTTGCAAGTAATGTTTTTTTAATTTTTATAGTTGATGGACAGCAACATGTAAAACCTTGTGGATGGTTTGCTCTGTAGGTGGTACAGACATAACATGTTATGTGATGTCCTGTGTAACACCTGAGTGGCAGTTTAACCCCTACCTGTTCAGCCTGGGGCTCTTCAGCAGCTTCTTGGTCTGCAGATGTGGAGGTGTCTCCCTGGGTAAGTATAGAAGGCTCACTTTCTGCACCTCCGCTCTCACTTGCCTCTCTAGATAAACTGGACTCTGCCTGCATTAACACACAGCAAACTTCAGTCATCTACATGGGTGCTGGACAATGTGTCATTAAATCTATAATGTGATTAACTCCCATTTACTTTAAGGTAGAAGGTGAATCTATTTGTTATTTTACAACAGGGTTGTATAAAATGAGATGAAGTATGTAGTTCCCTTCATGTTACTCACAAAGCAAACATATACAGAAATAAACTATTCAGTATGGTGCAGTGCTGAGGATGAATTTAAGAGCCTCACAGCCTGGGGGAAAAGCTGCTCTGCAGGTGGTACGGCTGCAGAAACTTCTATATCTCTTCCCAGAAGGAAGCAGGGTGAACAGGCTGTGGCTCGGTGGGTACTGTCCTTTAGTATTCTCTGGACTCTGTAGGCACCTCACCTCACGGATATCACTGATGCTCAGGAGATGGGTACCAGTGATCTTCTGGGCAGTTTTAATCACCCGCTGCAGAGCCCTCTGGTCCTGGGCCGTGCACATCTTATGCAAGTTAGTGATGTTTCCATGCAAGCTGCTTTCTGTTGCTCCACTGTAAAAGCGACAAGAACTTGGCGTGGGGATTTAACCTTAAAGGGCTGTTATAACCACAGTTGTTATGATTGTTGGGAGTCTCATGACAATGCCATGTGGCTCCAATTTTCATAACAATTGTCATTATAACAGCCAGGAGCACAAATGCCCTTCCCATGCCAGTTAATGATGATTCTAGTCAGCATCTGGCAGCTGGACCTGGTTGAAAATACTTAAAGACGTTTCACCTATTATCCAAGAGGCTTCTTTAGTTCTGACTAACTGGTAGGAGGTGGTGATGGCGCAGTGGATAAGACACATGCCTTTGATGTGAGAGACCTGGGCTGAATCCACTTTGAAACACTGATGTGTCTCTGATCAAGACACTTTGGATAAAAGTGTCAGTTAAAATGAATAATTGTAATAAACGTAGGAAATCCTATTTAACCTCTGTGGGTCGTATCAAGGTGATGGATACTACTTAGTTCATTTGTGCTTCTGGTTGTTATAATGAGAATATCGGGAGTAAATCAGCGGTTGATCGGCAGTTTGCCAGTCAGTATGTGTACCGACATCTGCAAGATATCTAGCATGCCAAATATCTGGAGGAATCGGCCAACTCGACATCCACATCCAGCCAATGAGAGCAGGCAGCTACTTTTTACCCCCCTCCAGCTCTCTCAAAACGTGGTTTGAAGACCAGTCGTCGGATGACACAGTCGCTGTCAGCTCGTGTAGTGTGTGACCCCCTTTCACCGATCAGTCACTCCCGTCTCAAGACGGCAAGTTGTGTAGTGTGAACGGCACGGCCATCGGCCGACGCTGAAAGTCATGTAGTCTGCACGGGCCTTTAAGGTTAAATCCCCATGCCAAGTTCTTGAAAGCATCCTGGCTACAAACCTCACTAACTAACATGGGATGTGCACGGTCCAGGACCAGAGGGCTCTGCAGCAGGTGATTAAAACTGCTCAGAAGATCACTGGTACCCATCTCCTGAGCATCAGTGATCGGTCAGGTGATGTTTCTTTGCAGGGCCAAAAGGTTACTAAAAGAAGTACCTGATAGATAAATCTACCTTGCATGTCACAATTAAAGCATATTATTTAAAGGGAGGAATAACACCTGTGCAGGAAGTGTTTAGTTTCATTGACAGCACCAAGAGTGAAAAAACATACTAGACTAGAAAATACAACACATTTTTTTCACAACTGTGATACAAGTACATTTAAATGCTTAAGAGATTCACTGTGTGTGACACTGTTTATTGTCCAGCCTTAACGTGTCACAGCAAATCAGCCTTTTCTGGCCGAGTGGACAGAGCAAAAGAAAAATACCCGCAGACATTTCTTTTGTAGCTTGAGCTGTCAGCAGCTCTTCTGCTCCTAGGGTTAAATCGCTGACTGAACTGTGAATCAAACGTGACTCGTAACCGCCAGTGTTTGTACCTTGAAGTTGATTTGCTGAGCCAATTCTTTAGCCTTGTAGTCCTCTGCGCTGGGGTTGCTGTTTGGGGTCAGAGCCAGGAGGGCAGAGCGCATGGAACAGCCACATGTCTCACAGCAGAAGTCTTGCGACCTGACGGATAGCAGGCAGTACATCATGAGGTTCACCAGCCAGCTTATAGATTAATTACATTTTCACATGTCACACTACATGTACACAATTAAATGGCTCTTGCTTGTAATTGATCATGAAGTGCAATTAGGTTTAAAATACAAGACATGAGAAGATTAGGTTCTCACACTGACTCCCTGGCTATCACAAAGAAATAACTGAGCTGAACAAAAATTCTGTTATTTCTCAACCTGGGTCTTATTCCCATAAATGTCTTTTCTGTCTATAGGTCATGCTACCTTTTCTCTCTCCACCTCCATTGTACAGATTTAGGAAATGCAACTAGAACAAAACTGAGTTTTTCTGGGCAAGCATAGCTGTTTAAAATAAACATAAAGTCCTGATGTAGAAGCTGTGGTAGCAGCTGCTATGAGGTTAACCTGGTGCAGCAATCATAGAAATCATTAACAGCAACCTGTACCACTAAGTCGGTGTAGCTAAGTACCTATGTAGGAAGATGATGTCGCCATTCTTAACTCCATTTACAGTACAAAGCTCTGTCAATCATTTCTCCAGCTGGTGGAAAACACTTCAGTGACCACAACATCAGATCTTTTTGAATGACAAATCTGATGTGTGATGAGTGATGCACAGATCTGCAACCATGTAAACATCATTTCTTTGGTAAGTCCAATGGCTAAAACTATAAAAAAATAAGACCTAAGTTGTGATAAACCTCAATTCCTCCTTAATCTAAACCCAAATCTACCCTTAACCCTAAAATCAATTCCTAGTTGCCAATCAGCTCCTTGAAGAAGTAATGAAAGTCCAAAATGTCTGTGGTGGTGTAACCATGAACAAACATGGAGAAAATTATTGTGAGGGAGTGTTCCAGGTAGCCAATCAACAGTGTGTTCGACACAGAGCCACAGTTTATATTTGTTTGGCTAATGGTCGGCGTGGTCAACGCGAACAAAGAAAGATAAACCAGACAAAGAGCTATGATTTACCCAGGCTTTAAATGTTATGTTTGACAAAAGGTAGCAACCTGTACAGAGGCTCATTGATATATCTTACAAAACATGTACCGTCACCAGATGCTTGGCCAGTGGTAATTTGGCACCTAAATTATGAAGTTATACAGATTTTTTTAGAAAGAGGTGGCCATAGGCTCTGTAACTCCTGTAAACATACTGGCAGAAAACCCAGCTTCAAAAGTCTGTTTGTATTGCTGGCTGCCTCACAGTGTGTCTTCAGCTGACAGGTTTGTTTCTGCCTTCACCGCCTGTGGTACTTTCACATGCTGGGTTTTGTGAACCGGGCAGAGGGGATGAGGCCCTCATGTCAGCCCTGACTTCAGGGTTCAGTGCAGTATTGCTAAGAGATGGATTAACCCAGCCGCCTTAGTGCAGTCATGTGGACAAAACATAGCAAAGCAAAAAAAAAAAAAAGAAGAGGCATCTGAAGATTTGTCTTAGAAAAGCTAATCATCCCTTGCGGCAAACAAATGGACTGATGTTACAAGCTGTGAAGAGGAGGGATGAATCATGCTCTGAGGAACACCACGTCATCACTGTGGAGCGCCAAAGGCTAAAGGTGGCGTGGAAAGATTAGGATACATGGGTCATTCATGATATTAAATTATCCAAATCAGTGTCTTCTTCTGGGGCAAAATTGAAATTGGATTCTATTCAAGGGACGTTAAAATGCAGCTAGGGAAAAATGGGCTTATTAGGCATCTGACATTTGGCAAGGGAAAGCAAATGATCACTTACACCTCCAGTCACTATGTCACTAGACTATGACATTATGAGTTTAAACAGGCACCTTATGTCTCCAGAAGCAGACGGCATGTAAAAAGGATCTGTGGTTGGTTGATGGTTGCTCCATCCTTGGTTTTTAAAATCTGAGACGTATACTCAGAGGACAGCAGCATGTTTGAGATGATGTCGCTTTCATTACCTCAGGAGTGTCATTGCTGAATTGTAATTTCACATTTGGTGTCATTTAGTGGCAGGAAGGTTTTAAGGCATTGGTACGCTTGAAAGAAAGTGCTTTTTGGATTGACAAACAGCATGTAAAACAACCCTTTCCAATGGTGGAATGGGGTGGGGGGGCTATATCAGACTATTTTTGTAATTTTCCAAAACATACGTAGCGTTTTGTGTATACAACAGAGTGCAACACCATGAATACTTTCAAGGACACACTGCTCAAAAGCTGTTGTGTTCATCAATTAAAAACAAGTGAAAAATACTGTGTTCTTGGAGAGAGACTGGGGAGACAGCAGGACACAACAAGGAGGTTATGGCGGCTTTTTGCCCGCCCTTTGTGAGCAGCCATTTGGAAGGTTCTTGCCTTTGGACATGGATGACACACATCACAGTACATTTGAAGCATACTAAGGTCTTAAGGCCATGTTCAGAGGACTTAGTTTAAAAAAAAAGCACCCTCATTTATTTGATTGAGACCCAGCGCAGAGGGCCTCTGCAAAATATTGGACCTTACCAAAGTCCTTATAACCAAGTCATGCCACTCGGCTGCCATCTGGCAACGCCTCCAGGCAGCAATTTTGGACTAACAAGACCAGGCTCCTAATTAAATGAATGGGGAGAGAGGAAGTGCACTTCTGCTGGTCACCGGGACATAAAAACTACATGAATAGAATCAGCAGTAAAATCTAATAAAAATCGCTGAAAAACGTTTGACGACTTTGCCTCAAAATAAGGTTTAAAAAGTGTTTTTCCTAACCGGTTATACTTCAGCTACACATGTGTCAACACTACCACACATGTGCACTCGAAGTAAAATGGACCCTTATATCAGTGGAACCACAAGAATGGCTGAAATATGTTTTCCGTGTTGGCTGTTAAATGCAGACGATTGGCTTTCTAGTGGGAGGGGCGGGATAACTGCCATCTTTACCATTAGGGGCTTTCTCCATAGAGTTGTACTGAGGATGTGACTGAGTGGCGTGTCTCATCTATAAAACCTCTCTGACCTTACTTAACATTTGCTTTAACGTAATGTGCGGGCCAACCAATTAGGTGCAAACACACATTCCTGGTACTCCTGGTACTGTGATACATTGAAAGTGAAATACATTGCATTAAAAGCTTGGTGCTTAGCTTCACTTCTATTATAATAAGTTACATTTTTAAAAAGCATAAAAAAGAAAAAGATGGAGTAGAAACATAAATGCCCGGCTGTGGCCGACTAATAAGAATGTCCCCGGCTCCTCCAGTCAAATTGCCCCTCGAAGGCATCATGTTTGTGAATGTGGTGAATGTGACATGTAGTGTAAAGCGCTTTGAGTGGTCTGAAGACTAGGAAGGCGCTATGCAGTCCATTTACCATTACGTACATTATTTTGTAAATGTACAGTTTACTTTACAATTGTTGAGAAAAGGATGAAATGATATTTGCCGCAAGTTGTTAAATCCTGTTTGATAGTATTAGAAACTGCTGTACAGAAGAAATACTAAAACTGGCCTTCCTGAATTTCATCATCCCCCTGTACCTGTGCTCATTCACATTTTCACACCAATGCATGTCCTTGCCTTTGTTAATACAGTGTCAATTTCAGTCAGAATAGCGGCTATCAACTAACTAACTAAGAGAACATTCGTCTGACATAATATTACAAAAAGTACGGTCTAGACCTGCTCAGTATGAAAAGTGCAAATGAGATAACTTCTGTTGTAAACTTGAGCTATATCATTCAAATTGAACTGAAGTGATAACTAAGAGTACACTTTCCTTCATTTTGCCCAGTTTCACCCATAATTTATTTGTTGGGTTGTCAAATATTAATGCGTGCAGTAGGACTGGGTATCGTTAGAAATTATGATACTAGTACCAAAAGCAGTACCCTTAAAGTGATCCCGATACCAAAGAGTACTTCATTCGACACCTTGCGTAAAACGCCTGTTGAAGCCACAGTAGATGTATGTGGGCTATAAAACCTTTTCCTAATTGGATTATGTTAATAAAATAGATTACGGTCTCAACAACTGAACGATTGCACATCAGTAAATATTTGCTGCTAGAAGGTGCAAGTTTTTCAGCCATCTGTAAACAGAGAGAGTGAGAGGGAATAAGCATGGGTATATTACCTTACACACAATCTGCCGTAATAACTACTTTCAATGTAACATTCACATCTAGTTTATCCCTTCACCAGCACTCTTTGATTCTAACCACAGCTAAAAGAACCATTTCTCAACCACCACCTGTCTGAAACATGCTGTCACAGTGACCTGCTGTTCAATTCATCTAATACTACATGAGGACCTGCACTTTGAGATTTCACTCAACTACAGTATAACTGAGGCCCCATCCACACTACTCCATTTTTGTTTAAAGACAGAGGTTTAAATACGTCCATGGCAGCGTTTAACATCTTATCAGAGTTGATCTCCGTCCAGGGCTGGATTGGTAATCTGGCATACCGGGCAAATGCCCCCTCTGCTCTCTGTTTTTTTCCCTGGGGTTTGAACCCACAACCTTCTTGCTGTGAGGGGACAGTGCTAACTACTGCACCACTGCCCAAAATTGTAATCAAAATATGTAAATATAAATGTTATGGGTCAGCGTCTAGTCAATGTAGTTGCTACACAAACGGTTAACAGTCCGTCACAAAGTAGTGAGAGAATAACATGACACACCTGACCGCGACACAGACACATATTTGACATTTAAAACATTTTTAAAATTATTATCAGTAGTAATTATAAAAATCATAATAAATGTATTTAATGGCCTATGATATTTAATAATTAAAATGTAGCTCAATGGTTTATAGGGTTCAGTTTGACAAATGGCATAACAAGGTAGCAGTTTTTGAGGTTTGATACAAGTATGTCTCCAGAATGCAGGAAATTAACCCCTTGACTTACTAAATTGAATTCCCATCACACCTCTTTCTTTCAGACTGCAAGCCAAGATAGCGTATGGATTCCCCCAATGCCTGTTGGTACATAGTGGATACATACCTAGGAACCTTTTGCCCTGGTTTCTCGTTTATGCCTGTTGTCGCTAACTTGCATCATACCTACATCATACAGTAAAAAGCGACAGTGGTGGCGGGAACAGACTGGGAGTCGTAGCAAAGTAAATGGCAACATGCACAGTACAAGAGAAGGTTTTAAGTGTTATTTGCATGGTACAAAAATATTTTAATAAAAATCCTAAATCATAAACTCTGTCAGTAGCATGTGTTTCTGCTTTGCATGTCTTCTGAGACCCAATCAGAGATCCAAACGTGAGCGTCTGCGTCATCGTTTCAAGTCCTCCATTTTTGCCCGTCTGCACTAAAATGCTACCCTGGAGTTTTAAAAAAGTCGGCAACGTTTTCATACTTTTCATACTCTGTTTTCGTCCAATGCCCATTTAATGCAATTAGCTCATGTCGGCCGACAAGATCAGCCGGCCGACAAACCGGTGGAGCTCTAATTATAATTATTATTTTTTAATTTTTAACCCTGTCCTGCCCAGTAGCCTGGTATGCAGAATGAGGGGTTTGAAATACCATGTTGTGCCAGACGGATTTTGCTTAAATAAAGCAGTTTTAATTTAGTCCTTTGTCCTCTTTTTTATTAATTTAATTATGCATGCGTATATATTTGTCACTAGGCCAGACATGGGGGCGGAAATGGTGGGTAGGTGAAATGGAAATGGTGGGAGGCACAAACATCACATAGACCCCACAGAGAAAGGACAACACCTTTAAGAAAACGGAGGTGGGCAACAGAAAATACACAAATTGCTGAAAACAAAGATACCTGCCCCTCCCACCCCCCGAAACCCTCAATGTATGATTAAAATGGAGGGGCTGCCAGTAAGGCAAGGAGGAAGGAGGGCGAGGCCACAGTAAAGCAGCCCCACCCACTAAACAACCCGCAGCATGCCTGTCCCCCAAAGTCCTAACAGGGTGTGTGTAGTGAGACACAACTGGGAGAGGGAGGGAGAGGTGGAAGAGGTCATAGGGAGGATAGGCAGGAATGGTCCTCCCAACTGAGGCCAGCTTCCTGACTGGCCCTAGCATTCACCCCCATCCCCCACCCCTCCAGGCAGGAAGGCTCTAATTATTATTGTTGTTATGGAAAAGCAAGGTGACCTTTTTTCTTCTCTTTTCATTGTTTGTAATAACTTATATAAAAATACTGGAAAATTGTATCAGACCGCTACTCATCCTTATTAGGTAATCCAGGTCATAGTTTAGTGACCACTGCGAGTTGTGGAAAAAGAAAATAAGTTAAGTTTTTGATCCTTTTGTTTAAAGTCAACTGTAAAGAATAATTTTATGAACTTTGGATCAATAAATCCCAAAGAACTGAACTGGGAAACGTCTGCGACTGCTTTTTCCTTTGGCCGCGCAGTGGTGCAGTGGTTAGCGCTGTCGCCTCACAGCAAGAAGGCTGCGGTTCAAAACATTCACGGCAATAGGCCTGAGAAAAAGAGAGAGAGACAAATCTCTCATCTCATCTCATGGAAACAAGTTTCTGCCACTACATGTCAAAGCTTCCCCCTCACCAGAGATGACTGCACCGGCTCTGTATTATTGCAGCAAGACGGAGCAACTTTCTGCTCTTAAGTTTATTCCACGCACAGTCAAGGGCCTCACCAGGTTTGTGGTGTCGTCGCTCTCGGCAGCAATTATCTTACGTCGCAAATATTGCATTGCGCTCTGTTGCATCAAGCATGGTGTAACGTAGCCACACTTTAGATCTTCTTCACGTCTTCACCACAGCCAATTACAATCAGTTTTAGATGTGGGCACATCAAGAATGCTGCATGCTTGTTGGCTCATTGGCGTTAACAAGAACCTTTAGGTTTTGAACTTTGGTACCGAAAAATAAGGCACTTTTTGCTACTCGATGGTATTGAGACAATTCCTTCGGTGCCCAAAAAGTATTGAAGTCGATACCCAGCCCTAGTGACCAACATGCTGCCTGAGACCGCAGCCGATGCTGAGGGTTACAATCGCTGTGCGGTCACACAAAGAGGCAGTGTTTGGCTTAGCAAAACCATACAAATGGTCAGGTTTTCCCCAATCTGGTTACAAAAAGGATCAAATGCAATACTTCTTTGACTGCAGAAATTTACAACTCGTTACTGGGCTATCTCGGTCGGACCTTAAAAGGTATTGAGCACCGATTCCCGGCCCTAGCGTGCAGTGACAACTGTCCCCCCTGGATCACTACAGGCAATTCACAGGAGTCTACAGAGTTAACATGAATCTATTGTTCTGTGAAGGATCAATTCGTACAACCTTGTAACATGATCATCAGTTAGTCCACTATGTCCTTACACTAAATTACTTTTATCGACTAATATCACAATATATCTAGTGACAGGTCTCCTCCTGTATATGAAATGGGGACTCAGGTGTCAGGAATGACTTCCCAGAGCTCCACAAAGCCCCATGTGTTTGTCCTGCTACATCACATCCTGGCTAACTTCCTGAACAATTAACTTGTCAGTCACAAACTCAGCAACCTCTGAAATCATGCTGCTGTGCAAAGGTCCTTCTCTGACTGACAACTCTAAAACTCACCATGCGCACAGAAACAGGAGACGAGAAACCAAAGAGAGGTGCTACCTCAGCCTTAGAAAGAAATAAATAAAAGGATTTTCATCAGGGAGATAAAGCAGCTATATATTTAGAGCAAAGTGCGTCTTTGTGCTGTGTTTCATCTGCATGTGCTAATGAAACAGCTGGCCTCTGTCTCATCTGCTAATAGAAGAGTGACTTTAGTTGGACCATCTCCCGTTGCGATGTTTTTCAAGGAAAAAGTGGTGTGAAATGAAGAGTAACATGCCCGTTCATGCTCCCTCCAGAGACAGGGTATGTTGGTGAGAATGAATTTTTCATCTTGCAATACCAGGACTGGCTTGAGTGCACTCCTATCCCTTTGTGACTAGGCGGTTATTAGTGCAAGGGCATGTCCATTGACGCTCAGATGCTGAATGATTACACTACATGCTCTTATGGAGTTTGCTCTGTTAATGCCATCTATCCAACATCATGCATATAATGTCGGTACTGATAATATCCTCAACCTGTGTGTCTGTTAATCTACCATGCAAGATAAAATAATCTATATTATACACACTGTTTCACACCATTCCCCATACTCACCTCATCATTCTCTATACATAGCAGTGGATACACAAAACATGCTCCGCAGAGAGTAAACATTGGAAAGAATTTCATCTAGCACGTCTTACTTTTTGGCTAGGGCTCTCCTCTCTTCTGGGGTATAATCAAGAGATCCTATTGCTCCCTCTCCTTTTGTTGGCATGAATCCGATTATAGCTATTAGGGCGGTTCGGACTGGAAGAGAAACAGACAAGAGGAGAAAAAACAAAGAGGAGATGAGAAAAATTTAAAACAGAGCACGTTCAACATTGCTGGGTAAAATAGAAGGTTAAATTACACGACAGGCTGCACATGTCGTCATGTTCAGTACCCGTGTTACATAAGAGGGAATGATGCTTTGTTTTCTGAGCGTAAGCCTGGATTTACCCCTACCGCCGTGAGGACATCCACCATGAGTCTGTACTCTCACATTCTCCAGCTGGCATGGGACACGTTTCGCAATATGGTCAGGGTTTGTTTGTGTCTATGTAATGACTGGCTGTGTTTTGTCTGTGCGCCAGTCTATCCAATATACTAAATAAAGCATCTGGAAGCCTATTATATCTGAATGTCTTTGAAAGATAAGCCTACTTTAAAGGTTATCCACATTGGATTTTTTAGTAATATCTTATATATTACAAAAGAAATTACATGCACACTAGTACTCTGGTTTTGAGTGTGCCCTTTTTTGGTCAATCACTTTGCATGTTATTTGACAGCAGAACAGATATCACCGAATACACTTAAAAGGCGAATTTTTTTTTGCTGAAATGCACTATTTAGATTTTGTTCCTGTATTTGTCTGACACAGATTCAGCCACTTACAAGTTATGTCCCTAATGGCAACAGCTTCATGTCCACAGTAAACAAACCAAAGCTAAAAACAATTGTGGATCAACTTATTGTTTACTCTGAGCAGCAGCCAACACCCTCTGGTAAAGTCCATAAAAACGGCATTCAGACAATTTTCATTTATTTATGACATATTGCTGTATTTAACAGAGACAGATACAATTATTCAGATAAAACTAAGCAGATTCAACATTATATCAATTGTAGACTGTAAACAAGATGACCTTCACAGTTGGGGGAGCCTGCAGAATACTTGGATGGGAAAAACAAGCGTGCTCAAAGTGAATATACTTTCACTTCCAGATTCTCCCAAATATTTATCCAAACACACTGTTCACTAAACTAGATAAAATGTTCTCCAAATTCTTATGGTAAGGCAAGAAAGTACAAATGAAAATAAGAAAATTGCAGCGGTCAAAGGACCAGGGGGTCTTGGGCATCACAATTGTGATACATGTGCAAGTGGGTCAATCCAGACAAGGAGAACATGTGGATAGATTTAAAAGCTAGAAACTGTGGCCAATTAAAAGTGAGGTTGAGATTTTTTTTTTCCGGGAATTACAGAAAAATTACAGAATTACAAAACATATTAGAACGGCAAGCGGATCTGAAGCCTGATATATGAAAAAATAACTACTCATGAAAAATACATTTAGCATATTGTGGTGTAATACAGATAGGGACAGGCGGTTGCAAAAATGCATAGACAGCATTATACCCCATTATTAAGATTGACGCTGGGCTTCAATCAGTTACAATTCAAAGCCTGTCAGTACATTATTGTACATAGCAAGCAAGCAAAAATTTTTGATTTTGTGAAGAAGCTCCATCAAGAGATGATTGGCATGTGGAACTAATGAGACCACTTCCTTTAAAGAAACTGACATAGATGACAATGTGAAGGGTTTTGTCAAGATATGGCAAACGGTCATTAATGCTTTGCACACACTGCACTGAACTTCCTCCCACCTGCAAGACGGACTCAGGGGAGAATTTAATGAAAGACAAAGGTGATTTATCTCTGCTGAAGGAGTCAGCAGAACTGCTGCATGCCCAGCTTTTGTTTTTGTTCTATCTCTGAGCTTAGTCTTTTGTGTAAGTGTGGTTACTGCTGTGATGTGTTTGAGTTTAAGTTTGTAACAACAAAATGTGGTTCCTTATAAAGGAACAGACCCTGATCATGTTCTGTTCCCTATAAAGGAACAGACCCTGATCATGTTCTGTTCCCTATAAAGGAA
>JAPMOB010213722.1:0-22522 GCA_029875015.1 Lepomis gibbosus | reverse complement strand
CCACAATGCACACACAGGCTGGGCATCATCCTTCTGCTCTAATACACCCTGTGCCCCTCGGGATGGGTCTTATTTGAGGGCGACGTTTGGCTTTGTGTATGTGCATGTTGCTACCTTGTGTAGGATCGTGGCTCTCCCAAAAGCGTTTGAGTAGTTCCTCAAGGCTGATGTCTTTAGGGGAGAAGACCACCCTCACCACCTCAGCGTGACCAGTCAGACCTAAAGGGGAATTACAAACTTGCATTAAGCAAAATAGAGTTGCTTGACATTATCTGTGACATTAGCTTGACTCATTGCTCCATCCTCCTCATTCTACCCTTTCCCACTAAAACCAACGCAAAATAATGTCTGCATGTGTTGTCAAAATGCAAAAAAATGCATGTTGAAAATTGCAAAAGGAGAGATTATGAATAGCATTGTAGTGTATTTGCTAAGAACAATGTTATTGCTTATGGCACAATGGGAGAAGAGTGAGAGAGTGAGAGAGTGAGAGAAAGAGTGTGTTTGTGAGAGAGAGAGAGATGGCGCAGTAAAGGTTGGAGCTTATGGTGAAAGTTGCCAAAAGCACACAGACACTCGCTCGTGTCTGCAGCTGCCAGGACCCCAAATCTTCAACAAGCTGCCTGAAGGCATTCTCAAACTGGGGGACGGTTCAGGTCTCACATGCAGGTGCATGCGCACAGACTCATGCATGCATGCATGCACGCGCGCACACACTCACACACATCAACGCAAACATATACCCTTTGCAGACAATAGGAAAAGGGCTGCCAAATTCATGTATGTGGCCTGAGACCCACTTTCTCTCACTAACACTTCACACAGCTAAAGGATCATTCTCATGGGAAATGAACATGAAAGACTTCACCTGTTTAAACAGCTGTTACCTAAAATCAATAAATTATGAGCACTTTTCAGTTGATATTAGCAGCCTGTCACGAGTATCTGCCAATGAACAGTCAGTGTTGGGTGGATTATCTTTTTAAATAATGAAATGGCAAAAAATAGTAAGGACCTATAAGTCCACCTTTTATTACAATCTACATACTATCACAAACTAGCTAAACTTGTGTGACAATAAGGGAGTCGAAGCAAGAGTTATATTTCAAAAAAATGGAATTTATTAAAACAAATGAACAAGTGTGTGGAAGTCAGCCATGAAAGCAATACATGGATTGTGTGGTGTGTGCTGTGGAGGTGTTTAACGTGTAAAAGTAAAAGAAGAGGCTGCAGGGTGGGCATCAGCTGTAGGAAAGAAGAGGCAAGAGGAAGCATGTGGGCCAGCTTATACAGCCAAAGGCCCAGGTGACAGTAATCAGCTGATGACCCTCTGTCAGGAAAGACTTCAAGACAGTCGGAGTGACATCACAATACAATATTCTGACCATAAGAATACATTTTGCTTTTGGCCCAGCACTGTGAGTTGGATTGTCATGGTGGACAGAAAACAACAAGAATGGTAGAAAGCAGAACAAAAATGCAGGAAACTAGCTGTCAAGGTGGTGGTGGGTGATTATTTTCCATATTCGTCCCATCTGAAGGGGGTGAAAGGCTGAAAAGTGATGCAGACCAGCACCACTAGAGCTGCTACAGATTCAATGTTTTGCTGAAGGACACTTCAACAAGGTGAATAGCGTTCTGGGTGAACATGACCTCCCAAATCGCCATGCCATCCTGTTGTCCTTTTTCATTTAATTGTTCTCTGCTGTTGCATACCGTAAAACTTTACTGCAAGAGAATGTCCAAGCCAGAAAAATCCCAGCACTGGCTTAGACTGCTTGTCCAAACATGTAAAAGGACCTATGTTTTATGAGTGTATTTACTGTCCTCTTTAAGTAGGAAAGATAGAAGTAGCATGCCGCCGTACAGTTCAGCACCGAGTAGATGGTTGGGTCAGCTAAATGGGTGACTCTGGCAAATGAGGCCATAGTTCGTGCCTAGTCCCGTACCAACAGTCAACATTTTTCTTTTAACCATGACCACAATCTTTGTCTTACCCTAACTAGTAGTTTTAGTTGCCTAAACTTTGGCAGAGCAGAAAACATTGATATAAATCCTTTTTTGGAACAATCTTAGGGATTGTTTAGAACACGGACAACCTTGGCAACCTATTATATAGCACAATAAAGCACAAAAAGTTACAGCATCATCTCTTTATTCTCTACTGCAAACATACTGCAAAATGGACTATACTGTAAATTAGTCGATAAAATATGTTGATTGGTAATGACATCTCCTATCCATCTCTCAGCTGTCCGTATCAAGACAAATTTGACTGCACCTCAAAACACTCCTATTTCTGTCTGTCAGACCATCCACCCATCTGGCTGTCCTTCCATCCTTCCCTGGCTTTGCTGACAGTCAGCTCCTTCTTTCTGTCCGTCTGTCCGTCCAGCTGCCTGTCCTGCCCTGGCTGCGTTGACAGATCCTCGGTCTCATGCCGTCGCAGTGTTCTGCTCCGTCATGGCCACTGGAGCGACTCCTGCACTCTCTCAGCCGATGGACAGGCAACCATTCTCGCTCACTTTTCTCTCAAATTTTCTTTCTACTCAAAAGTTTATTTTACCCATTTCCCTCACTCACTGCAGCTCTCAATCTCTCTTTCTGTCATCTGTCTCCATCTCCACCCTCCTCCATAGCTGACTATCTTGTTGCTGGGAAGCTGACAGAACGAGAGACAGAGGGGCAGACAGATAGGAAACATACAATCCCTTGAAGGGTTTGGCTCAGAATGTCTGCCAGCAAAGCCCAAAGCGTCTTTTTCCTCCTCTCCATGTTCCCCATGCTGCGCCTGCACCTAGACTCATGCCTGCCTGTAATGATGTGCCCTAGGAAATGGAGAAGCCCCAAACTAACAGCTCACAACTCCTAAAAAAAGAGAGGCACAGCGAATAAGACAGAGCTAGACATCTTCATTTGAATTATATATCAGCACCCTACATTAATCCATTTGAATCTCACAATGAGGAAAACGGAAAGGAAGAAATTCGGACATAGACAGGTAGCCAAACATTTTCAAGGGCTTTGATATCAAATGCACAGAATTCAAGCTTATACCTCCAACATCATGTTCGGCAAAACAGTGTCTGAGATAAAGAAGCCCATTTTTGGCGCTTCATACACAGTAACCTCTGTTGGCAAAAACGCCGCAGTACAGCACAGTACAGAGCCCAATCCTTACAAGTAGGTCATGGGGGGGTGGGGACGAGGGGGTGCAGCCCATCTGGAGCAGTGCATTCTGAGTAGTTGACTGCAGATGAAGGGAAGGCAGCAAGAGGATGAGCGCGCTGTACTTAAAAAACACCCTTGCCAGCTCCGTATCTTTTTCCTTTGCATTTTCTTTTGGTCTCTTCAACCCTGATCGATCTCACGGAGAAAAATCCTGCCAAGCCACTTCACCTCCTCACAGGGCCTGAGCACGATCAAGTAACATATCAAAGTGTAGAAGGTATGCATTTGTGAAAATGTGCAAATACACACGAGGTGCAGAATATATATTACCTGAGCAGACCTCTTTGTAATTGGGGTTGGTTGTAAAGCCCCCGGCGTAGCCCACCTGTGTGGAGAAGACTCTTGAAAGCTGCCAGAAAAGTCTCTCAGCTCCCCAGAAACAGCCCATTCCTAGATATAAAGACAGAATGCAAACACACAGTATTAGTGCTTCTGTACTAACATACCATTCATAGAGAGGCCAACGTTTACCAAAATGTGTCAATACTAGAAACTGGTAACAGAGGATTCCATATTGGGATAATTCTCATTTCAAAAATGTGTGATTGTGCACTCTCACCAAACATGATGGTCTCCATGCCTTCTGGAAAAGGCTCCACAGTGGGATTCCCATTGACTGCATGCTTGTCTGTGAAGGGAAACAGCATGCAAATGTGAAATCAGATCATAAAACTGTATTTCAACAGTACAAATTACAGTATGCGAGTAAAAAGGCCCATTAGCGGCTTCAACTAGGGCCTGATAGGTCCGCACTTTGTTACAGGCTGACTGACCCAGTCCAGCGGATCAGAGGCAGAGGCTTCTGTGCTGGAAGACATTTAAGCGATTACACAGCTTTGACCGCCATTCAATCCCTGCTGCCCTCTCCTCAATACCCACAATTAAACACAATCACGCAACAATTTTCTGATCTCGCCCCTTAATCCACTGTATGTCTTTGAATGTGAGTGTATTAAGTGCTAGGCTTGGCACCATTGGGTGCCCACAAAGCGAACCAAAGACGACACTTCAGGGGCACGCGCTTGTATAACCTCATGAGCGGGGAAGGGCCCCGCAAGCACACCCAGCGCTGTCCTAATCTTTGTCATGTTATAAATACCGCCCAAGTAAAACAAACTGGAGTGCTGAGAGGTGGCAGGGGGGTGGCACTCTACTGCCAACTGTGCTGCGTGGAATTAAGAGCGTTAAAAAGGAAGTGTGTGCATGTGTGTATGCGTGTCTGTGTATCCCACAGATGTGTGAGGAGGATTAGGGTTTAAGAAGACTGAGGTGACTTAGCGTGCAAATCTCCACTAAGCAAGGCTGGTTTGTACTGCAACCACTAATATTAGTCTACAGATAAACAGGCCACAGGGTACACTAAGAGCTTAGATCAAGCATCCATTGTTGGTATGTGCCTAAGTTCAATGAGTGATTGCTCTCTGGCCGCTCAGAGATATGATGTGTGACATTGACCTGAATACAAACAATCTCTAATCTGATACTGTAATAATAGTTCATTTCCTAGATAGGCCTGGGATAATCTTTGTGACAACAGGCCCAAGATTAGTTACCTGCAGTTTATTACAGACTGAATAATTACTGTGAAGCCAGATAGTACGAAGGCCTTGATAAGAAACATGCCTCGACCCTAAAGATTGACAAGTGTTTTAAAGAATATAGGAAGCAAAAGAAGTACCACTCCACTTGAGCTGATACTACCTGTCTTGGTGTGCCACCTAAAGGGCACTTTTTAATTATTAGACAAACTTGTTTGGTTTACTCTTTCTGCAGTAACAGATTGCAGAAGCATAAAGGACTCCTGAAAATGTCACAGAGGCCTGGCTGCCTTAAGGCAGTCCCTCCCTGCCCTCCTGTTGTGTGACAGTTCTGTCTTTTAGTGGCAGATTGTTTGGCACTGCCAGGTCATGTTTACCAGCACAGTTAGCTGCAATCAAAGTATATCTGTGTCAGCGACCGTGCTGGCTAAATATTCTCAGTCCACGGGGGTGACTCAAGGTGGTGGGAGGACAGGAAAAATCTCCATCCTTTTTCTGTGAATTTGCCTCATCTCCATCCTCTGCTCACTCTCGCCCTCTTGTCCTGTGTTTCTGGCCACAGAGATAAAAAGTACTTAAGTTGCCAAATGACAGAGAGAGAAAATGAGAGAGTGAGAGAGAGACAAGTGTGCGATAGAGGAGGAGGAGTGGGAGGAGGAGAGAGCCTGCTGCCAAAACAATAAAAGGAGTAAATAGCCAGTGAGAAGCAACAGATGAGGGTAGCAGAAAGGCAGTGAAGGATTCTTTTGGCTTTCAGACCACCATGCCTTCGGGCGCTATATAAAAAGACCAAGCACTTCATCCAAGAGAGAACACAGAGAAAACAAACAAGCAAACAAATAAACAAACAAAAAAAGAGAGGTAAAAATGAAGACAGCCAAGAACACGCCGACACAGCACTGTCCAGAGAAGCCAACTCCGAGCCAAACCTCCCCGCCCTCTCGTCTTCTCAGCTGCTCTCCATCTTCCCTCCACACTCTCTTCCTTGCACCACCTTCCCATCATCCCTCGCTCTCTCCTCTTTCAAACACACGCACAGCCGCCTGCGCGCACACAAGCACGCAATCAGCCGCACAAATCACTCGCACAACAACCTCTGCTGTGGGTATTTCTCCCATGGAGCAGCTGGCAGAGGTCCAGGTGGTGCCAGGCTGGCTCCTTTCACAGTGCCTAGCCCAGCATTCCCCCCTGCCAGCCCAGCGCCCACACCCCATTCTGCCAGAATTACCCCACCTAACACACACAGGCACAGAGAAAGAACTGGCTGAATACCCTCACTACGCTGCCTCACTACGCCAGCAAAAGAAAGAACTGAGGACGACAAAAAACAAGCAGGGAGGGTGACTGACTGAGCTTACAAAGGAAGAAAACAGGCTGAATATGGGGGAAGGATTCATGAAAAGGTTTTTTTCCAACTTGGACGAGATATGGGCGTAATTTCTTTTGTGCGCCTTTGTTTGAGGATATCTGAAAAACGCAGTGCACACTATACAGTACAGCGGGACTGAAGCGGAATACTTTGGTCACCTTTTGTTGCTTTTAGCATGGTGGCTGTAGGCGGCTGGACCTGAACCAAAACATCGGACCCGGCGCCCTGCCACTTTGCTTGTATCGTGATTACCATAAGTCAAGGGCACAACAACCTATCTGTTGCTTTGCGGATAATAACGTCCAGTTTGACTTGTTTCGGCGGGTATTTAGTCTTTGTTACCCTTCGAATCTACCCGTGGTCCCTTGTTTCTCACCCGTAAAACTGAAGTCCAAGCGCTGCTGCCCCCTCATGCAGAGACACGGGAGAGGTTCTATCCCCGGGTGCCAAAACTGGTAACGGAAAGGTCGATTTCCAGGCTGCTCTGTTTATTTCCTTCCAAAAATCCATTCTCTGTCTTTCCCTCTCTCTCTCTTCCCTCCCTCTCGCTCTTCCTCTTTCTAGCTTCACACAGGTTGGCAGAGAGTCAGGCACGAGTCGTCGGAGGAGGCTGACGCTTTATACTGGTGCCAACTACCCTCTGTTGTATGGGAGGATGGGTAGGGGCGAGAAAGAGTGGGGCAAAAAGAGGGGAGGGGAGGAAAGGCAAGACTGGTGGGACGTGGTCGATTTTTTAAAAAACAGTAAGAGGTAAGGAAAAGAAATGATGCTGCTGTGGCCTTAAAACATTTGAGGCTGCCTCTGTTCAGGGTGGGAAAACTTGTCTAAACTCTAAAAGTACAACTTTGAAGCCGTCCATGCATTCCATACATAGTAATGGAAACAGCTGCTATTGAGAAGACTACCGGAACACTGGCTCCACTATCTACTTCCAGCAAGATGGAGGCACATCCTGTTGGGGCCTGCTCAAATATCTTTCTCAAACACCGAACTCATGAGGAAAGGAAGTGGATGACATCCACCTGATCAACACATATAAAATAAATTTACCTTTACACTTTCCCTCTGCAGATACACCAGAACAAATCTATCCATTGTCTATATCGCTTATCAGCTTCACAGGGGGCGAGAGTCAATTCCAGCATGCATTAAGCAAAATGCAGGGTCCAGCTTACAGGGTCTCCAACTAACCCAACGGAATGTGGGATGGAAAGCAAAAGCACCTGAAGGAAACCCTTCAGAAGAGATGGGGAGAACACACAAACTTTTAGGTTTACAGAATAATCTAGTGCTCAGGCAACAGTCCTAATCAGTCAGCCAAAGTGCTGCCCATGAAAAGATGTATTATTTATTTATCTACTGTTTGAATAGTTTTTTAATTTGCATGCTTTTCCCATTTACTTTCATACTATTTTCTTTCCCACTGAGCTTACTGTAAAAGCTAAAAAGCAAGGGCATCTGGAGATAGCGAAGTTTGGAAAACAAGAGAGAAATAATGCCAGAAATACATCTTCGCCATGAACCTGCTTTAAAGAGTTATAGCGAAGCATGTAACAGAGATTGATTTTGGTCAGCTGACCTCCACCATCCTGTTTGGAAGAAATATTGGCAGTCTATCCTGCACTGACTCAAAATAATAGCTACTGTGCCCCTACCATGTAGCAATCTGCCACTGGATCATTCTCGCCAAGGTCACAGAGTACATTATACAGACTGGAGCGAGGGAGGGAACGCAGGATGTCTGAACAAGGAACAAGGAGCTTCTTTAAAAAGAGGCTGGTGGCGTAGATGCAACTTTCAAAATTAGTGATCTTCATTGTTGTGGGGGGACTAATGTGCGCACTCACACACAAGGCGGGACTGCACAGGGCAAATGTGGAGACTGTCCTTGCAATCCCTAAATTACTTATGCTTACTGCCGCACACCGGCAAACACAGAAGCATGCTATTCCAACACACACATACACACACAAGAACGACCCCGTCCCCACCTAAGCTGCCCCCCACAGTGTAAGGGGAGGAACAGATTTCTACCATGCGGTGTCTCCGAGCTGCTTCGACAGACGGAGCAGGAACTTACGACGGGGCGGAGCCTTCATGCGCATAATGCCCAGATGGGCCCCTGGACGCTGCGGCACCAATTCCTCCTATGTACTGACACCCAGTTCCCACAGTGCACTTTGTGGAAGCCTCAGTCAGAAGACAGGGACCAGGTTCAAACCACACCATGCTTCTATCTCTGTCGCATACTCCTACGAGCGCTCCTGTCCCAAAATAGTCAAACAAAAAAGCTGAATGAAAGGACAGAACAGGCTGATATGTGAGGGAGGGGTTTGACTCTGTACTACACAACAAGAATGGCTGAAATTATAAATAGGAAGCAAAAGGAGTATATCCTCACTTGCACTGAAACCAAGAAAAAAGCAAGTGAAACTATGACTGCCAGTATGTCTCTGACGGTGCTGAGAACTTCATCCATACAGACAGTTTTAAACTGAATTCTTCGTCAAGTATTTGTAACAATCCCACCACACGTCCCAAAAGGCTTTTGCTGCTGCTTCAGATTTTCTGGGTGACTCAAAGATTTCATTACTCTCCAATAACTAAAACATAAAACACCAAACAGGCTAAGAAGTATTGTAGAAAAAGCATAGCAGGCATTCTTGCTTTAGACGGTTAAGGATGCTACATAAGGATCCCGTAGTCATATCCCAAAGAGAGAAATCTCTGCGGGTGAAGTAACACATGAAAATGTTCTGCTGAGAATCAAAAAAAGCCTATGCGATACCTCATTTAAAGTCTGGTAATACTATCAAGTTTTAGTTGTAATAGTAACTTTAGTAGCACAATGAATATAATAACTGCAAATCTAAATAAATGCCTCAGAGTAAGTGTATCCACTGACTTTTCTACATAATGAGTCAAGAAAGCACAAAAATAGCTTTGCTTTGAGAGCCTACAATAGGTTTGTTAATTTGACAAAATGTTTTGACTTTTTGTAATAACAGACATATCATGTGTTTTTCATTTCAGACAGCATGCAATCATGCCTCTGTTGCGTCACCTTTCAGGTCTTGACATTTCCAGCAGAGAGCTGTGTCAAGATAAATGCTGGCCAAAGGTTCTCAATTTTCACACATCAAGGACTCCATAGTACCACAGACACACACTTGGAAAAAAGTTTTGACCCTTTTGTCAACTATCTTTTCTGCAGAATGGAAAAACTAAATATGTTACTAGGCTTTGATAAAACAGGCTCATATATATATGAAACTGTAAATTGTAACAAACAAACCTACTCTTTGCTAAGGAAGCAAAAGTAGATGCCTTAATGTTGCCTTAGCCTACAGCTAAGGCAACAATTATGAAAAAATATCTAATTGCGATTATTTTGACTGATACTGAAATTGCGTTATGATTTGCCATGTCTGAATGGTTATTTTTTACATCATTATTCTCATTTTCATTGAAAAACATATTTAAATAGGCTAATTATGGCGTGATTTTTTGAAGATTTGTACCAAACACCAATGTTTTCTGTAGAATATTTGTGAGTCAAGACATCTGCGCATACATACAATATTTAATTTAAAATTGTATTTCGACACACATTTCGCCTGTAACAAATATTGTGCCTCCTGCTATTTGAAAATTGCATGATGCCATATAGCGATTTCTATAAAATTTCGATTAATTGTTCAGCCCTAGTCTATGGGATGTGGTAGGCCTAACATTCACCAGACTCTTGGAAGAAAGTGCTGTAAGTAGTGCCTACTGTCTAGCTGTCATTGTAAGGTCTGTGGTAGGCCTATATCATATTTCCTTTCCTTTCCTGAAGGAAACTATAAGGCAATTTTCTGTCGTTTTTATTTTGTTATGTGAACTGTGGTCACTCGCGGACGTCTGTGGTAGGCTATGTATTCTATTTCAAGCACATGGGAAAATTCGCAGTTTCAGCCCGTGCCAACTCCATGATGTTTGATAACTTCACAGCCGGTGTTATTTACCTGCCACGACCATTTTCTCCTCTCTTCCTTTAAGAGCGCGGTCTCTGCTTGGCAGCTCAGTCTTATGTGCCATTGTGTCCGCGGCAGCGATCAGCGACACAAAAACTAGAAGGAGGAAACAAGAATGAGTAAGACTATGTGTTATGTGTTGGGGAGAACACCTGTGAAAATCGCTGTCTTCCGGGACGCCTCGATAACGCCACGCTGCTACATTTTTCGGTGACGAGGGAGGGAGGGGTGGAGTGATGGCGGCGAAAACGCCATCAATATGAATATTCATCGCGCGTGGGCAACGTCGTGCACAGCATATTAACTAATCAAGGGGTTAATATGACTTTGGCACAAAAGCCTACAGCGCACCGTGTGCGGGAACGAAATTAAATTTAAATAAGTATCCAAGCCGTTCTGCATGCAAATGAGCTCGCGCCAATTATCAGCTTTCATTCTGTGGGAGGTGCTTCTGGTAGATCAGGTTGGAGTATGGACGTATAGATGAGTAGCTCTCTTTTTGTGGTTCATTTTACATGCCTTTTGTGGGTTAATCCTGATGAGTAACAACTTAAAGAGTCCACTGGTAATAGCCTACAAAGTGGCTCTAGCACTGCATGTATTATTCAAATGTTAAAAGGCACAAACATTTATCAGGTTTGGAGACGCTCTATTTTCTGGTGATGTTCAGGTTGGTTGGGTCACATCTGTTGACGAAGCCAAAGTCATAAAACCTTCATCACTTTAATAAATTAAATTTTTTGTCTTCAAGTTACCTGGTCAGTTGATGGTATTCTCAAGGCGACAACATTGAGGTAAAAGAACACACTACTGCATGCTTGCTCTAGTATTATGCAAGAGAAGTTTGCCGTCAGGACTTTGTGTCAGAAATCCTTTCTGCTTTCGCCAGAAAGACTCACTACTTGGTTAGGTTTAGGCACCAAAACTACTTGGTTATGCTCAAGAAAAAACAAAGGCAGAAAGCTCTGAAGACACCACCACATGCGCTGCAGTTTAGTCATGCAGGAGGTTGCAGATTGTTGTCCAAAGTCTTCAAGCAAGTCATATCAGTCACCTGGACAACCATGCAACACAATGTTGACGACCAGGATGTGCATCAGTCATCCAAAGCTGGACACGATTAACATTCTGTTAAAATCAAAGACGCGTTGAGCTGAAATGATTAGTGAGTGACTAATTAGTGATTAGTGATTCAGCAACAATTTTCAAGCAAAATTTCCAAACTTTCTCTGGTTCCACTTTCCTCAGTGTGAGGATTTGCTGCATTTGTCTGTTTTCTATCATTGTAAACTAAACATCTTTGGGTTCAGGACTGTTGCTCTCTGATTCTCTACTGTAACCGATCAAATAAAGGCAAAATGCTCCAAAAATAATCTTTAGAAAAGGCATTAAGAGTCACTGGCATTTTGTTCTTGCTCTGAACCAGCCATCATACCAGTTACAAAGAATCCAGGGCATTGTTCCTATATACTGCAAGCCAGAATAACAACACACCCTGCTGCAATTCCCCTTTCCTCTTTCTCTTCCTCTCTCTTCCCCTTTCTCCCTCTCTCATCTGCCGGGGAAATGAAGCTCAATCACCTGCGGAGGAGCTGAGGGCGGCACAGGGGACTTTGCAATGCAAATGCCAGGTAATTACCCGAAAGCTAGAAGAGTGGAAGCACACAGATGAAAATAGAGCAGGCAGGCAGAGAGAGAGAGAGAGAGAGAGAGAAAGTGAGTGACTGAGGTAGAGAGAAGGAGAGAAAGAGATGAACTGAGCACTGGGTTCACATGCCTGTTGATGGAGGATGATTGGGGTGTTTTGGGGGGGGTGTAGGGATGCAGGAAGAGGAGAGGGGAGGAGGGGACAAAAAGGTGATGAGAACCGTATACAGAGAGCCCACAGTGTGTGTTAATTTCTTCCCTGTGTGTACTTCTGTGAGTGTATTCCTCTAACAAATGATCAATACATTTTGTGTTTTCCTGAGTCTCTGCTGTATGCTGGGATGGAGGAAGGATCTAGTTTTATTTCAGAAGAATAAAACCAGTTTCTTGCATAAGTATGGCAGCAGTTTGAGTAGCAAAAGTGTGTGTGTGCGTATGCTTTTTGAATGCAAGTGTTTGCACTAGGGTGCATGTAGGCATGTGTTTTTAAGAGCTTGCGTGCACCATTGTGCGCATGCTCTGTAATGGGCACTTGTGTATGTAGTGTATGTGCGTGTGTGTGGCGGGTGACTGCATATTTGTTTGTGAGTGATTTGTGTGTTGTAGCGGAGGATTTAGTGAGTATGCCAGCTTGCAGCTGTTTGATTGTCAGTGTGTGAGAGCGAAGAGATGTGCAGATGTGAGTGAGTATCAAAGAGATTATGAAATGACCTGGAATTAAACACTGCAGTAGATTTTAACCGGGTATGGTGGCATGCTAAGCTTGCTGTTTGATTGAGAATTGGTTGGAAAGCTGTATGTTTATGTTTACCTTGTTTAGACAGTAAAATAAAATTTTATTTAATATGCCAATATGCTCATTTGTAATTCAAGATAGGACTCTAGCGTTTGTTGGTTTGATTGTTTGTGTGTTTGTGGAAGATATTACCAAGCAATAGTGTGACTCACAAGCAGTTTGCACCTTGACTCTATAGCTACCTCTGATTAACATCTGCACAGAACAGGAGCCCAGCCAACCAGAAAACTGTTTTGGTGATTTAGTGTAATTGTGGCTTTGCTAAAGTCTCACTTTGCCTAATTAGAATAATAAATCATGCCGCCTCGTTGTTTTCAAAGGGCCCTCCATCGTCTCGCCGAAGCAGGTGGGATTGTGGGATGGTGTGAAAAACAAAGGCTTTGATTGCTCTGCTGAAACTACAGTCAGTTAAAAGCAATGTGGCACTCTCTGGGGATTCATATTCAAAACTAAGCCATATCAATTCATAGACCTGAGTGGGAAAAGCCAACTTGACAAATTTTGATTCATATGCTGGCCCATGCTCGACTTCACTTGACATAAATCACTTGGCTCATTGGAAAATGGAGAGAAGAGATGGGGGTTTGTTTGAATGACATGAAAGGCTGAGGGGAGACTGCATGGTAGTACCTTTCCAAGATGGTTCTTGTGTCTTTCAGTTGCTTTCTCCAGGAAAGAACATACACATTCTGTGTAGGCCCCAAATATGTTATACTGGGTGACCATGCATCCTCTCTCTCCCCATTCCTCTCATTTCAAATTGCCTTTACTGACATGAAGTACAAAATCAATAGCAATAAACATAATTTTAGTGATGAGGAAACATAGACAAACCACCTATAATAGTATGCAATATTAATAACAGTAGTGGCAACTAGGACTGCAATTATTTTCATTATCTGTTGATATGTAATTTACTTTCTAGATTAATCAGTGACCTTTGTCAATAAAATGTCAGGAAAAAGCACGGTGAGCACCGGTCTTCCGGTGTCTTTTTTTGTTTGAGCAACTGTCCAAAACCCAAAGATATTCAGTTTACCACCTTAGACTAAGAATATCAACAAACAGTTACATTTGAGAAGCTGGAAATTATGATTTTGTTTGGCCTTTTTGCTTAAAAACTGGATCAAGCAGTTATCAAAATAGTTCCAGATTGATTTTCTGTCGATCAACAAATCGATTAATCGACTAATTGTTTAAGCTCTAGAGAAATTGATATATCTCTTATCTCCAGATCATGGAAGAGTATACCTTGTGCTAGCAAACCTTAAAATATTGCGGAAGAGATTGCTGATATATAAAATATGTACACCTGCCCTCCTGTTGATAAATATTCTATCGGGAAAGATGAATTTGAATGTCTGTAAACTGTCAGAACTTTCCACAGTGAAGGAGCAAGTGCATCTTTCTCAACCTTTCCTTCTCAACATTGACTACAAACTGTACACACTCCTGTTTACGCAACCATGTCTTTCTGTGTATCCTACTCATTTGATGGTCACTGAGTCTAAACACAGTCAGGATTTGCCTGTGCTTCTGATAGTCTGCCAATTTGTAGTCTCTCATGAGAGCCGTGTAGCGTAACGTTTTATTGTGAGTTTTGTATTTGTCATTTCAGTGGTTCAAATAATTAGATTCTATTTGTTCAGTAATTTTGGTTCTTTGTAAAATGTTTGTGGTGTAAGCAGCAGTACTTATTTTGTAAATCTTGAGAGCTCCAGCTCGGGTTTGTACAGCACTGCAAGGATTGTTAAGGACTAGATTTTAAGTTTTAAGTTTTTAAGTCATGAGTGGGAAGAGAAGGTCTGCTCTACATGAATTGTTTGATACTGGGTTTGGTACCCTTACCTGCACCATTCTGACTCTGATGTTATATTGGATCTCTGTTGGATGTTTTTCCCTTTAATAAAATTTATTAAGCTGATGAGCCCTAGCCTTTAGCTGCATATACAATTGTGTTGCTGGGGAAATTATACAGTCTTACCCAATTTTGGCTAATTTAGTCAAATATCTTGCATTTTCCTTGGGAGCATTTGTTTTCAGACCAAATGTTTGTACAGAAATTCTGATGATGTTTTAAAACAGTAACAGCAAGTAGACATATTTAGAGAATGTACTTAGTTATGTAAAAGTAGCGATGCCACACTGTGAAAATACTCCTTACATGTAAAAGCCCTGCAGTCAAAATTTTACTATAATAAAAGTACAGAAGTATTGGCAACAAAATGTACTTGTTGTGCAGATTTGCTGGTCAGTCTTCTAGTATTATTTAATCTAATCATTTTTTTATTAATGCATTGACAATGATTAGAAGTTATATATGGTTTATACACTATTATATTATATAAAATGATGATGTGTTTTGCATGTAAAATCTTATTGTGAAAACTAACTAGTGACAATATAGTTGTCAAATGAATGCAGAGTAAAAAGCTAAATATTTCCCTCTGAAATGTAGTAGAGTAGAAGTACAAAGTCAAGTAAAGTAAACTTACCTCAGAACTGTACTTAGTGCAAGTACATGGTTGTGTTCATTGTGTGTGTGTGTGTGTGTGTGTTGAATATACTACAATCTCCTCGTATACTGCCTCTGACATAAACATTTAGTTTTTTCCACACAGTAATAATAATTTTACAAACGTATACTACAGTTTGTTCCTCCTCACCCCAACCATTAAGTAATTTGTAAAATAACCTTCCTTAAATCATATTCTCTTTTACACATTCGTTTTTGCATTTTTATACATTTCAGAGTGGCAGGTAGAACTTTTGATATCATAGAACATTGTATGCAGATACAGGTAGAGGGAGAGGAATGAGATAGATAAACAGAGGGAAAACATGAGGTGATCTGAGCGAGCTGAGTGCAGCTATATAACGCCGGTCCACTTCCTCTCCCTCTGGTGCTCCACCCATGCTAAGAGTGGTTGGGCTAAGCCACTCTTGCCCTACATACAGTCTAAACAGCAGATTACTGACTGTCCCTCTAATCCCATGCACCAGGGTATGTGCCACTGTCACCATGCACCAACCACCCAGTCACCCTGCAGCCTTCGACACAGTGCCTGCTGTCTTGCTAGCTGTGCACNTTTTTGGTCAGTCATTTTGGATTTTAATTTTTATTTCTATCCTAATAAAGTATGATGGAAGAAGAGATAATACTTTGTTCTACACTTTTTTCTTCTCTCTCTGTCTTCCCTAGCAACACCCTGTCCCATCCTCATCCTCCCAGTGCCCCCCTCCCCCCTCTCTCAGTTTTAACCTCCTCATGACCACCTGGCATGGGATAGCTTCCTCCAGTCCCTCAGCCTCACCTAAACCACCAGGCCTGAGATTAGGGTTAATCTGGACCTTGTGTCATCCTGTATCTATCCACCACCCCCACAGCCCCATTCTTTCCTCCCTCCCTCCTCTTTACCAAAGAGGCTTTGGTTTAAAATCCTTTATTGTGAACCCCCGCTCCCCTTGCAGTGTCTTTCTTCCTGCTGCCAACTGCAACTTTTCCTCCCGCACCACATTCTCAGCCAATCCTTAAACAGATACTGGTAGAACCTGTCCCCAAGCTATGTTGGTTAAGAGACGCGAGCAAAGGATTTTTGCATTGTCTTTCTTTTTAGAATGAATTTGGAATTAGGCAAGCATGTGCACTATACTAACATGAAATGCTTGATTGTATATGTGTGCAGGTAGGCATGTGGTAAAACATGACTATACTTAGCAAGTATGCATAAAGTACGAAGACTAGCCGTAATGATGTGCATGCAATGGTGTAGTGGTATACGTGCTCATCTTTGTGCATGTCCATGATGGTTTGAGAGTGCTTGCTCAGTTCACATGAACAAGGGATTTAGATGAGAGTCTAGAGAATTCATTCTCCACTCTGCTGTCCAAATCACCCAACCCCCCGTGCATTTAGCCAGCCGAGCTCTCCCGGTCTTCTCACCCTGAGGACAGAGTGAAGGCACGGAGGCCTGAGCTGGATGAAGAGACTCCACAATGGTGCAGAGAGCAAAGATGCCTAGAGAATGAAGACAAAAAGGGGAAAAGATACAAAGTGCTAAAGCCCCTTTTCTTTTTTTGTCTCTGGAAATAAATGGCAAATTCTCCCTCAAGCAACGTCTCCTTTCTTGAGTTGAAAAGCCAACATTAAGCATTTGGCAGATAGAAACTGGTAGACTGGAGAGTGAGAGGTAGCGAGGCAGGGAGTGATGTAGGCCAGCAATAAAGTGTCTTATCGTAAGGGGCAGAGAGAAAGACCCATGAGCATGAGAACCTGCATGAGTTGGGCACTTTAATGAGAAAACGGCGTGGAGCATCTGGTGAAATGATCACAAGATGCTGAGCTTATAATGTTAATGTCAAATTCCTTGCGTGATCATAATCAGCCAGTTTGTTGAGCACTGTTTAATTTGTTCCGATTACACAGATAGTCTGTTAGCTTATTAAAAAGTCTGAGTACATGCAACATAATGATTATTTATAGGGTTCACTCATACGATTTCCAGCAAGCTAGAGGTTTCTCATGCCTCCCAGAAAAACACACACACCGCATGAACGAAAACACACATAAACGTAATACGAACCTGATGACATTATCATTTACGTAGCAGATCTTAATGCATAGAGGTAGGACGGGATGCTAAAGGTCTCCTAAATGGATTAGGAATATGGAATCCCAGTACCTTGAGCAAAATGGACTGCGAGAAGCGGGATTGACTGGTAGAGCAAGAGTGACTGATTAAAGGGGAGAGAGCGACAGAACATGCTGAGAAAGGATAAAGTCAGAGAGTGAGGGGCGAAACGAAGAATGTTCAAAGTGATTGTGCAAGAGTGCAAATTGTCCACAGAGAGCAAGAAAGAGAGAGCGAGCGGTGTAGTTAATGGATGTAAATTAATTGCTGTCATGTGGATTCTGATCCCAATAAATCAGGGTCAGTGTGGTCTCTGATGCCATCTCTGCATGGTTGGGAAAAGGCAAGAGGCAGCCTTCATCTGATAGACACAAACACACACATATATGTGTACAAACACACAGATATACACACATAATGTTCTTCAAATATAATAAAGTGTGAATCTCAAAATGTTCAGAAATATGAGACATTTTGAGGAATGTTCTGATCCTTGTGCAATTTGTAAATGAAATGAGCTTGAACATTGTCCATGAATATGTACAAATGTAATGTAGCTACTAAATTATGATTTTAAAAAATCAGCTGAAATAAAATATGTGGAACCAGAGAAGAATTTGTGTGGTACCTAAAATAAAATGTAAATAAATGAACAGTAATATAAAATACAAGTCACTGCAGCACTCCTAGCAGTTGCCGCTGCATAATCTGCCTATTCGTGTGATATTTGGGATCCAGCGTGCAATAAGATCTCCTTCATCATGAAGGGCTTTTAAAAATGCACCTCAAGTCCAAACAGAGTACAGGATGCCAACTAGTGCAGACTTAACTGGGTTATAAATGCAATGTGGTCCAATGAATTAGCCATGCTTATTACTGAAAATTACCACTGTGTTTTCTGCTTAACTAGGCTGCAAAATTGATTTACCTTATTTCCCCAGTCTATGACCATCACAAAGACATTCTGTTATTATGAGGGCTATGAGTATTATTGTATGTGTTAATCAGAAAATATGTGAACCGTGTATTTTAATTAGAAATCATACAAGGGCAATTTTAAAAACAAAAGCCTTTAAAAAAACGCTCATATCGCGTTGCCCACACATTAAAAGAAGCTGACATGCTGCGACAACACCAAATCATAATACAGAGGAAAAAAACTGTCAATGCTGATGGTAACGTTTCCATTTAAAAAAAGCACATATTTCATTCATTACACTTTACAGTACACTATACCCCATATTATATACACCGTGTTTTCTTTGATACAGTATGCCCCAAAGCAAATCACTCATGTTCAAACAGTAATATCTGAACATGACAGAAATGGTGCAAAATGGGAAGTAGGTCACATAGCAATTTATTTGACAAAAAAGGATGGGGGTGGGGAACTGGGGCATGGTGTATGCAGAGGCAGCAGCAAAAAGGGAAGGTTTTTGGGAACACAGATCAGATAGTGTGTGTTTGCGTGTGTGTTTGGGAGTGATTGTGCGTGCATAGGTACGACCTGGAAGGAAAGTTACAAGCTGTTATGGCTCATTCAAAAACTGCTTGGTCAGTGTGGAATTGAAAGAAAATGTCTTATTGCTGACACATGACACACACTGTTTTAAAGCTTTTTTTTTAATAAACAACACACACACACACACTCATCAGAGGCTCCATTGCCCACTCTAGAGAAAGTGAAACTAATATTGCGGTCACTGGCCCATATCAGCACATCTGATACAGTGTGTCAGCAGCATTGATCAGTTGTCAATGAACCACCCAGCTACCGCAACACCTGATACCACTAAACACACACACACACACACACACACACACACACACACACACACACACACACACACACACACAGTGGAGCTGTGTGTATCGGCACTGATATTTACAGAGTAAATTCCAAAAATCCACAAAACTTACTGTAAATAAATCTATTCCCCTGCATAGACACCCACACACTCGTAAGCTTTCTGGCTTCCTCTGATCCTGTTTAAATCTTGTCATCACTGAACATCAGAGCTGTAGAAGTGCATGAAGGCCATATACCTTAGTATTCTCTAATGACCTACAGCGCTAAATGCTACGTTTTAGCCAGCTATGCAGTGCTGAGCACATAGTGCATGCGCTCAGAGACACCTTCATTTGTCTTTAGTTACACCTCCCTCTAGGCCAGAATTTGAGTGTCATTGCTGAAAACTCGGGAGAAGTTGTTTTTTGTTTAGAAAAAATGAAGAAGCTTTCAAAAAAAATGCCAAGTAGTGCTTTACATAAAGATTAATTCTGATAATAGGTGGTGAATTGCAAATAAAAAACGGATTTTTAGCACTTCTCATGGAATAAACAGGAAGTGATGCAACAATAAAAAATGTATTTATATTGATTAGTTTGACTAACATGTAGGGGACATTTCTGTGTGACACACTTCGATTCTGCAATAAACACTTTTGCAGTGTTGCAATGTAGAACTTCCTCACCCAAAGAAGGGGAAAACAAGAATTAAAAAATTTACTTTTACTCTTAAAACAGGGGATTTCGAAGCATGACTATGAAAATAACTAAAATAATCGAGCATAACTAACATAATTTTAAAATAAAAAAATAGAACATCAGTCATAAATTCTGGTGTCTTTCATATGGCACCTAAAGAAAACACATATACATACAAACAATCAATCTGTTGGACATTAGGTTTATGTGGCCCTATTTACATATTGAATGACTATCTACTGTATATACTCTCAACACAATCTAGACAATCTGCCCAGGCTGCACTGAGGATCTGTAAAGCCACATTAACACATGAGCGAGGCTCTGGAGGACCAGTCTTTTCTAATGACCGCTAATCCGACCCAAATGCTGCCTGCTTGCTAATCTCTCCATCGGATTACCAAACTAGGGACGAGCACTGTCAATTTGTCCCTGCCTGTCTTTCTGTCTTCCTGCCTGTCTGTCTCTCCCAGCATGTCCCTTTGTATAACTGCTCGCTCTTATATTTTCCCTTGTATTTCTCTGTATGATAAAAAATTCTTTGCTTGCCTCTCTGTGATCTTCGTAGCTTTCTGCTAGTAGGGTTGCATGCCTGTTCGCCCGCTCTCATCCTCACATGTAGAAGCTTTTAAAATGGAGAACGGGGTAGCAGGACATCAAAATGCAGTTGCAAATCTCCTTGCTCTCTCTCCATGCCAACGTGCACAAGGATAAACATGCCTAACCTAAACATATAAACAATTACTGTACAGTATGGGGGACATTTATGTCAATTTATGCCCATAAATTAAAAAGATTTGGTCTAAGAAATCGACAAAAACATTTTTTGAGACAAATTGGAAAGACAAAGAATGGACAAGTGTATTTCACAAAACAAATAAAGGGGGATTCATTTTTGCCCATGCTTCTATTCAAACTGCCTTCACTCACATTCTCTCTTAAAATCTGTCTCTCTATCCCTCAGAAATAGAAGACCAAGCAGTCTCTATCGTTTCACCCCATAGCTGTGCTGCAACGTTGCTGTGCATTTCATGTAAACAGATCTAAACTAATGTCCTGTTTGTCACACATCTACCATGTCTGATTCTATATATTTACTATAAAACGCTGCTGCTGTTTTCTGCCTGCAAGGCCCTACAAAATGTCTCTCTGATTATACAGAAATCACTCTATGACTGCCTCTGTGTGTCTGTGTGTGCGCATCTGTGGTGGGTTTGCATGTGTGTGCATGAGTTTGTGTTTGTGTGTGTTTGGACTAAGCCGCATCTCTGTCTTATATACTGTGGCTGCTGCTGACAGTCTGCAAAAACTTTTGACATTCAGCTTTTCAAAAAATAACACTTGACGCAACTAATACCAACTGAACATGTCTGAATTATCCTTCTATACCTGGCAGCCTTTGCAGATTTGGTGACAGAATTTTCCATGAAAAATAATATATCAAATTCCAGGATATTTTACCCCGTCAAGGTATGTATTTCTGCATGATATTGAAATAGATATTTTAGGCTTCTACGAAAATGGAACTCACAGGGTGTGATGTAAATGTGTGTCAAATCGCTACTTGAAAGACACACAGCCGTTTAGCCTGCATGGTTTTGGTAATGCCTCACAAATATCACCCTACCAGCAGTCACTGAAGCAGACGGTTCAAACTTCCACCGCTGCTTGTAATTGCACTATTACAGATAAACTGAGCATATGGAAATGATCACAATCAGCCTAAAAGAATAAGAACACAAAAAACAGAGAGATATTACACTACTATTTACATTACTAAAATGGCTATCACCTCAACTGTTGTTATTTTTACCCTAAAATGAGCTTTAAGTGTTAATGTTCATAAAACAATTACTGCACTCCTTTTTCGAAGCACATAAATGTAATTGAAATATTTATGAAGAGATTTGTAAAATGACCTTGCCTTAACTCCGACATATACTGCAGATGTAATATGGAAGCACTGTGGCATGGGTCTAAACACGTATAAAGAAAATGGTAAAACTCAGCCTGACAGCCAACATAAGCAAAAAATCTTGAATACAATGGGATCAGTCAAAACACGAAGACATAAAAACATATACTCCCTATTCCTGCATAGATGTGACTGTTGTAGATGTCGACACATTTCAAAATAATGAGAAAGGTTTGGAGCAGGGATATTGAGATGAGCTGAGTAGTGAAGGGAAGCATGAGATGGGAAAGAGCAATGAAGGACTGGAGGGAGCGAGAGATGGAAAAGGATTGGTGGAAAAAAAAGAGTTGAGGTGGGCCCTGGTAGATTCAGTGCTGTTAGTGGACGTGTGTGTGTTTGTGTGCATGTAAGAGGAAAAAAGAGAAGGTGGAGGGGGTGTTACTGCGGCTCTCCATTTCCCGGGATCAGCTGATGGCCGCGAATGATGGAGGGGAGAGGGGTCAAGGGTCAAAGCCTTGCATTGTCAGCCTAGCCTCGCTCTCCCGTGGGGCTTTCTCCCTCTCTTGGCCCCCTCCTCCATCCATCCCCATGCTGCCTCCTGCACATTTACATACATTTATCAACACTGTGCGTCGGCGTGGCTCACCATCAACACACCGTATGCATTACTGGCTGGCTACCCCTGCAGTCTGCGTTGCTGCAGCCCATGCGTTCGCCGCAAAGCATTTCATATTGTGTTCAGGCACTGGTGCATGATGCACATGTGCATCTGCATGAAAAGTGTATGTGAATGTGTTGTATATGTGAACAGATTTGCGTGACAAGCACATCTGTGTGTGTGTGTGTGTGTGTGTGTGTGTGTGTGTGTGTGTGTGAAGGTGCAGGACAAGAT
>JAPMOB010213717.1:0-18784 GCA_029875015.1 Lepomis gibbosus | reverse complement strand
ACACACACACACACACACACACACACACACACACACACACACACACACACACACACACACACACACACACACACACTAAGGCATCCAGTTTCCCGTTCATATTTGCGACTGAGACAAAGAGCTGTAGTCTGTAGAGTTCGGTGGCATCAAGTGCAGATATAAAGTAATTCCTTTAAGTTAACTTCACACATTTTAGTATTCAGTGATGATACTGGCTGCACATTGAAATGCAATGCAGGTCCTGTTCACATGCAGAGTAAGGATAGTAAATCTTTTAAATTCAGTCTGCCTTGCAGCTGTGTACTGGCACATAGTGGCCAACAGAGGGTGCTATTACACTTCAGGAGTAAAAGCTCGATACAACGTATTACAGGGAAGAGAAGACGAGAAGAGAAGAGAAGTAGGATGGGATTAAATAAATAGAGGGTCTCTCTATACAAATGCTTGTTGCTTACTCTACTTTATTTTTGTCAGTTCTCAGCCAATGTCATTGTATTATGGAAATCCAACTCTAAACTCTGGGATAACCTGGGGGTGGGTAGAAGTCTAACGTTTGAGGCTTAATATCAGTCAATCATCATTTGTAAGACTTTAGTGTCTGTGCAAAACTGAATATATTACTGTAACATACACTTTACTCAGCACTCACAAATCACTTGCAAGACTGCAAAGGATGACCTTTAGCTCAAGTTTAAGATTGTTCATGTAAAAACATCCACTTAGATTATCCTAACTCATATCCTCTCACCATGTAAATAATCCTGACTCTTAACAGCACAGAAATGCTAAAAGGTGGACTCAATCCTAAAGCATTTATCTCATCCATGCTTGTCTAATGTATAATATGTATCTGCATGTCTCATTTAGCTTGGGCTTCTGCTGTGACTGCCTCTGAACTCTGAAATGTCTCTCTCTGCGTGTGTCTTTGTGCTCCACATCAGAGGAGTGTTTATCCCTGAAGGGATACTGGGTCATTACTGTAGCAAAGAGCTGGCTTTAAATAAATATACAACAAATAAGATACATTTAAGACACAAAAACATCTTCATGCAAACTTCACAAGTAGGGGCTCTCACTATAGGGCCTGTTTCACAGAGACCTTGTGTTTGTTGTTTGTCATCAGCATTCATCTCTGCCACCCATCCGTAGAAATTGGAGAGATTTTCTTATTGTATTGTACTGTAGAACTATGAGTTTCTAGCTGATTTGGCACAGCTCCCAACAAAGAACAAGGGAGACTCCATTTGGCCTGGTCTTATATTGACAGGTAGGTAGGTAGGTAGGTGTGTGTGTGTGTGTGTGTGTGTGTGTGTAAACAACTGGCTCAGGTCATTTCACAGCCAGTATTCAGGTATCAGCTGCCAGGTCGCAGCTCACAGGGTTACAGTATTATTGAACACATTGTGTACATAACAGTTTGGGGCTGAAACAACAAAAGAGGCAGAAAAAACGCTGAGACAGGTTCGGTTTTGAAGGTTTTAACCAAAAGGAACACAGGGATGTGGTGAGGTGAAGCAGGCAAGGGTCAAAACAGGCAAGCAGTCCACAACCAAGGCAAATGAGTCCAGAGAGAGCAGGCAAAAGCAAAATCCACAAGGATCTAAAAATCAAGCAGAAGGTGAAAAGCACAGGAAAACAGTGGAGATAATGTGAGAATGCTTGACAAAAGACAAGGGAAGCACACAGACCATATATACACAAAAGAGGGGCGGATAACAACACATATGTGAAACTCATTGAGACAGGACACACAATCAAATAGGCAGAAAAACACACAAAAGCAGGAAGTGAAGTTCAAAAAACGATGACAGAGTGATTAATTAAATATTCACATCCTTAGATTTACATCAATCTCATTTTATCAGTCGAGGTGGATGTGAACAAATCAGTGTGTGTGCGTGCGCATCCGTGTGTGTGCATGTAGGTGTGTGTGTGTGTGGCAGTTACACTGTTTGTGTGGGATTTACTGTCAAAAAGTGACAGCCCGGAAAGGAGTCACCCCAACAAACAACTTCAGCTGCATGATTTGATTTCCCATCTTTGTATCTATCTGCACCATATGGTGATTTGTTACAGGAAATACACCAGGGGCTTTTAAATCATTTTATTGCAGGATCTCAGGGGTGTGATGGTAAGATACAGACTCTAATTAGAGTGATGGCGCAGATGCACAAGAAGCAAAGTTTAATTTGTGACACTTTCTCTCTTTTTCTTGCACATACTGTATTTGTACATGAAACATATCAAGATTTAAAGAACACTCAGCAGCTCATGGATTGGTGTTATCCAATGGAGACACATGACGTGAGGAAGTTGGAACAAGTTCATCCTCTAAATAAAATGGTAAATAGACGGAGTAAATTTATGCAGAACTTGCCAGGCATTCACCAACACACTCATTGATGTCAGCAGAGCAGCCATGAAAGGCTCCGGCCTAACTACTGGTGCTCAATGACACAGACGTGAGTGTGGAGTCGATCTTCTCATCTAACTCTCAGCAAGAAAGCAAGAGAGTCAGAAGGGTAGTTTGCATTGGATCATAGAAACTACCAAGAAGTTTTATCCCCAGAGTAATCTAGTAAAGGCATCACTGCTCCTACCTGTATATCTATTGCAGTTTGCTCTGAATTAAATTAGACTCCCTGTGGACAGAAAGTAATCATGCATCAGAAGGACTTCCTGACCTGACCGATGAGTCTCTTTTCATGAATCATCACACAGTCAGCAGCACATACAAAGATACTGCACCCTGTAGCTCTGCTTCATCTGTTTTATTAAACAATTCTGAACAGTGGGAGTGTACTGAGCTTGTAAAATCCAACTATTTCTAAAATATTTCTATAATTTCCAAATATTTCTATAAATCAAGATACTATAGAGAACTGAAGGGACTATTAAAACCAGAGAGCTTCTGTATAAGATATAATATACCACGCCGACATTTATACCTGGTTTAAATCCCACTGACATTTCGATGACATATGGTTTTCACAAATTAGTAAGCACCCTACGAGCTCACTCATGTAACACTTTTTCAACAAAAATAACTTGTCTTTCTCAAAGACTGACTCTTATAGGTTTCAGCTAATTGCCTAATTTGTTCACCTCATGAAAAGGCATGGGTATGGCTCCCAGCGATTTTGAGAGAGAGGTAATATGTTTGGAGTCCGAAATGCCACACATTAAATAAAAGAAGAACAACACAGCCAATTAAATTAAACAAGACAAGGGAGATTTAAAAGCTCCCATATGGGGAAGTGACAGCTGGCATACTTCAAACCAGTAGCTCGTGGAGAGACATTCGATTAGTTAATGCTGAAACTGTTCATCATAATGGCACTGAATGTACAACACACTCCTACATGCAATCGGATGTGTGCACAGAGACACGCAAAAGCATGCACATGCACATGCACAAAATGTGGTCACAAGCTTTTACTGTAAAATAAAAGTCCTCCTCTATTAGGCAATAGCTCCCTCTACTGTTCTTAAGATCTAAGTGGGACAACCTCAATCACTGCACTATGAATAATAGTTTGGATAAACAGTACACGGCTATTTCACAGATCTTTCATAAACTTTCATTTACAAAATTCACAACATTTTGAAGGAGTTGTCCTTTTTTCATCATGGTGTTTTGTAAAAGATCTGAGAACTGTATGTCAATGTGTCATATTCTCTGAACAAATGACTCTGCACAAACACTGCTTCACTGCAGATGGATTTATGCTGAAGCTGATTACAGCAAGAGAGATCAAAAACCAGTGATTCATACATGAGTATGTCTTACTAGCGGTAGTGGTTGGCATTTAGATAACCACAAGATGACCGAAAAGCTCTATGAATGGTTAGAGTGTTTACCGAGAATTATCAACATGATGTGTCTTCAACAGTTGACACATGACACATTTTAAGCATCAAACAGACAGGAGGGAGGAAAACTTTAATTAGAGCCAGAAGCCTGAAAGGTTAAGTTGCAGCTGAATTGGTGTGGCCCCCAAGAAAAGTAGTTGCAACCTTTGTAGTTGATCCAAATAAATAAAATACAAAGTGAAGTGAATCTGAACTTGAGCCAAGTTGCCAAAGAGGGAGCCAAACATCCCAAGCATCAATTAAATTGTTTGGTAGATTGATGATAGTAAGCTTCTGGCCAAAGGCACCTACATGTACTTATATCTAGATTCTATTTTGGCTATTAAATCTGACCACCATATTTCTCTCACTAAAATAAAGACATCTCTCTCCCCTTGTCTCACTTCCTGCCTTTGTAACTTGGGTAGGAATAAAATCCTAATATGTGAAAGCTCAACTAACTTTAATCAGCCCCTGCAGAGGCACAGAACATTGTTGCTCTTTAATTTTACTGGCTTCTCTTCACTGGCTGTCTCCCATCTGCCACACAGAGAAAGTATCCTGCTATGAGAAAACACCCCTAATTAACCAATCGCACTCTTCAGAGAAACATTTTCACAGTAACAGATAACATGAAAATGAGACAGTTTTCCCTTTATGTCTAAGAATAAAAGATGAAACCGGAGGTTCTTGTTGAAAGATCAAAGCTATCTAACGGCATTATGGGGAAGCTGAAATGTTGAGAGACAGTTAGCCTACAGCATAAAGCTCAAGGTGAGTATTTCCTCATGCTGGATAACTGTCAGACAGTAGTAACCACACTTTATCAAAGGGATTGCTAAGGATTAAATGTGATGTTTGGGAAGAGTCTAACTTCATCGTTACTTATAGGGAGTTTTTGATTTTAAAGGTCTATTTCTTCACTCCAAAGTAGTTACTTTATAAACTGTTGACACTGTGTTCTGTAGATCCTTCAGAACTGGGACACTGTTTCTAACAAGAGTTGTGTTTTATTAAATATAAGATTTAAATGCTGTGAGCATTACAAATGAAATCCCATTGACCTTCATAAGGCTTTGTCAATATGCCAGTACAGTAGATACCATGAGAGATTCAAATTTGTCAACCATTGGAGATTTTGCCATACCGTTTATACTGCTTCTATCAAGGCCCCCTATGGAGGCCGAAAACAAATTGTAGGCGCCATCCTCTTTACAACACTTGACATAGTTTTAACTGATATCGATACTTTGGGAATTAGTAATAAAAGGAGTCGAGGATAATTTTATTGAACTCACATTATCAATAACATGAACTGTGAGTTTATTTTGATGCATGTTTTTGTTGTGCAAATGATGAAATGCAAGATAAACTCTCTTTGATCAATTTTTTTGAGTATTACCTGTTTGAAAACTATGGCTTGTCATTGCTAGCCTGAATCTTGACAGCCTTGCAGCAAAATATTATCTATCTATCTACCTTAAACAAATGACTCAGATTAATCAAGTTTAGTTCTGCATCTTTTCCATGCATTCATGCCCCCTGTGCAATGGTTTCCTCAGGGAGGCCCACCCCCATATTAAGAGTTTGGGAACCACTGCTTTATATCCTGTGAGTATCTCTACACTCTACTACTACTACTACTACTACTACTACTACTACTATTACTACTCTAGTATTGTAGGGCAATGTTGCAAATCAATGGGTCTGAATATATATTTGATAATAAACAATAATTAAATTTTTACACCTGTGAAAGGATGCAGCTTGATTACTTATTGATTACGTATTTCATTTGAAGATTTAGACAAAAAGAGATATTCAGGTATAGTTATTTGATCCATAAACAGTTTCTCAATTGATTTTCCAGAAAATGTTATATTGTGATATACAGTACGTTAATATTGTAAAATAAAATTACTTGATCCGTGATAGAGGATTTTATCCATATCGGCCACTTCTCAGTCTAACCTCCATTCTACGTGGATGCCCACAGTAATCTCAAAGATGGATATCTCAGAACATGAGCAGGTAAAACCAAAAATATCTGCATGGATATACCACTAAGTGTAAGAAAATAAGTTCTTTGTAGACATCATCATACACTGTAAAACTTCCATCATTCTATAACCACTTCCAGATGATAAATCTCATCAAAAGGTTACGTGTAGAAATTTTCACAGCAAATACTCAATGCTAATAATACATACAATAGCTAATCTGCAGCAAGAAAATTTTGTTTTGTTTCAGTTTGAGCTGAGTAAAACTTCAAATTCCCTATATAGTTTGGCCAATAACCACAGACTTGATTTGAACATCAGCAGAGTTGCCATGAAATTGAAAATTTAATCAGCGTGGGGAGCCAGCTCTACTCTGAGCTGCCAACCCTTAAATTTCATCTGGGCCACTTCACCGTCTATGACCTGGAGCCTCCCCACCTGGCTGTAAGCTTCTGCCTCATCTACTTTAAGTCTATCTTAAAACTATATAGTTTACACACTTCATCCAGATCAAATAATTGCATCAATAAAAACTTGAAATGGTAATTTACTCAGTGTAATGCATGTGAAATGTAAGCAATCATGACTTAACATAAAATAATGGAGAATCCAACCATTAACCACAGACTTCTAATGGTATTTAATCCACTAAGATGCACTTGCATATATTTAGAAAAGCAAGACATTAGAAATAATGGTATCCATTACAAATAATGGTAAAATTACCCTACTTCTTACCTGATTTATTACCTCAGTAAACACTTTCATAATGAGTTTATGGTCTTGATCGCTAGTTTCATGTCTTCTTTATCACATGATGGTATTTGAAAAATAGACGATAAAGCAGCCTATGCTTTAGGGCGTGACTACCCAGTGATTGACAAATCATTACCATGGCGACCTGTCGAGCAGGCTGGAGTGACTCTGGCACTGTGTTACCTTGTAAATTTAACCCACTGGTTGCAAAAAATCAACATGGCGGTGGACTAACTGCCAAACTCAGGGCTTCAAAACGGCAGTCCACAAACTAACAGGTGACGTCACAACGCCTACATCCACTTCTTTTATACAGTCTATAATGTGTTCCCAAACCAGCTACGCACCCTAGACTGAAGCGAAACTCTAGTTGAGCTTTTTTCAGGCAGTTCAGGAGCAGTGTTTTATGTGAGAGAGGTAACTCTTTGGACTTATGAGACTCATGGCTAACTCAGTTTGACAAGTTGATGCTGAACTTGTTACTTGAATCACACTGTCACTGACAGCAGTACTGAAAGTGCCTGAAGCACTCTGTATCCAACTTTTCTCATTCTCCTCCTACTACCATTTATCAGTGGTGTCAGCAGGGTAACTCTTGCCCTTTTGTTAAATGAACGTCTGAACTGAATCTGTTGAAAGAAAATTACATCATGTAATAAAGAGTTTGTTCACAAAGTAGCATCTAATCAGTCAGATGTTGCCAACACATCTTGGGAAGAACCAAGACACAAGCTTAATGACAACATTTCTGCAAATGATTTTAGTGTAGTTACCTAATTGCAGAGAGACCTTGGGAATTGCATTTGTCCTTAATAATTTATGCTAAATGTTGCATACTCTGTGTGTGCGTGTGTCTGGGGGCGCAGTTTTAAACTGCAAAATTTCATTGTCTGTTAAGCTACTGCTGCAGGCTTATCTGAAAGATAGTGTGTCTGTGTGTGGTCTGATGTCTGCAAAAACACACTTACAGTACATGTGCACATTTCAGTGGCTGTGTGCACTGTAAGTGTGTGTGTGTGTGTGTGTGTGTGTGTGTGTGTGTTTGTGTAGGTCTGCAGGAAGGGGACAGGCTGATTCATCATCCTAACTGGTTATGCAGACAGGCTTAGAAAGCAGCTCTCTGGACGTGGCGCTGTTCCCTCCAACATCAAATATTTAACACACACCTTTTCTATTCCTCCCCCCGGCGCTAAATCTCTACACCTACAAGCTCACTATAGAATGCTGATACAGTTTACCTGCAAGCAGCGAGTCTTCTAAGGACCTTACAACTCCTTTGTAGCAGAAAACAAAAGTGACTGTTGAATATCACAAAGACGCAAAAGATAGGCACAGTTTACCCTCACATGAGACTGTGCGGTCTCTGAGCAGACTGCTGCACCCACAGTGCAAGAAGGACAGCAGGTCCTTCAGTCTACCAGCTGTCAGAGTCTTCAGCACAGCAATGACATAATAAAGCACAGTTTGTTGTCTCTGTAAGATCAGGCAACACTTATCACAGTCGCTTTTTTGCACTATTTTATACCTGTACTGTGCAATAACACATAGGTCTATATATATTTCTTATACACACTGTATTATTACCTTTTGTACTGTGCAGTTATGTTTATATAGTTTATTTCTGTGAACTCTACATCACATCTGTATATAAAAGGTGTATACAGTGTACCCATATCTCTTTTATATATCTCTTATTTTTTATTTAATGTGTATTTGAATTATCTGTTGTGTTGTGTTGTATCTGGAGCTGCTGTGATAAATGGATTTCCACAATGTAAATCTTAAACAGCTTTTCCCTCTAGCCATGACAGATCTCCCAACAACATGTAAAATGTAGAAGTTAAAACTTCCTTAATACAGTTTAAATGGGACATAACAAATATACTACACGGTATGCCAACCTTCTCATAAGCATACAATTAAGTCTGCAACTAACAAATATTTTCATTATCAATTAGTTGGATTATTTTCTCAATTACACAAGCTTTGACCACAACAAAGATTTTCATAATTTACCAGAGCTCAGGGTTATAAAATGTCTTGTTTTGTTCAACCAACATTTAAAAATTAAAGATGTTTAATTTACAATGATATCAAACAGAAAAGCAGTTGATGCTGATATTGGAGTCGCTGGAATCAGCAAGTATTTTACATTTTCAGCTTGAAAAATTAATAAAATTAAATTAAATTTCTGTCAGTTGATTTATCAATGACTCTGCTAATTGTTTCATATCTTCATACAATTCTGAATATTATCTCTGAATTGTGACCCCAAAATAGTCAACAGCGGCAGTATTTGTCCAGTAGTTCCTCCAAACCAAGCTCTGATTTCCAGCACATGCATGTTGCACATAGACTACTTCTTCTTCTAATACCAATCCAGCCGTAATAGCCTCCAATATTCATTGCAGTCACCAGAACCAAATTCTTCTCAGATGTTATTGTTGACAACACAAAGCCAAACAACAATCTTCTCTTCTGTTTCCTCAAACATTTAAACATCACTATTTTGAATCCCTCAATAAAACCAGTGATCAGTGTGGAAAAACATGCCTCGATGGATACAAATGTGTAAGTGTATAGTTAAAGTGTTTTAGATTTAGATTTGATTAGAAAAATGAACGAATTGAGATTTTGTGCTTGACAAAATATTACAACACACCAATATGTTTTGGTCAAAATTACTGAACCTCTACTGGTTGTTTCAGTTATTCCTCTTTCACACTTTAATTAAAGGATTTAATATTTTGTCACAAACAAGTTAGTATTGCTTGAATATATTTTAACCAAATGACTCAAGCCCCAACATTTTATCTCCCTGCTTTTTGTCTCAGCCTCCTTCCATCTGTTTCTCAGATCCTAGCTCCAATGTTCAAAACTTACATGCTCCAGTTTTTCCCTCCTGCGAAGCCAGACGCTGGCTGAGTAGTCCTGCTGTCGCACTGCTGTTATTATGGAATTCACTGGCATCCCGGTGCCTGAGATGCTGAACCCTAACCCACCCACTGACCCGCGGTTCCCTCGTAGCTCCATATGGCTGGATGGTTGGGTGGATGGTGCGATGGTCCCTCAGTCTTGGTAAAAGAGTCAATAAACTTGTTGATCTCCTAATAATAGCTGAAGAAAACTCTTTCTTTTGGGAATGCATTGTGTACATTTATACTGACTGCACCTTCTACTTCCTGTGTACATGGTGAAAAAATTAATACACTCTTATAACTGTCCAGCAAAAAGTTGTATTTTTCATCCAAGGCAATTTGCTTGGCAAAAATATCCAAGGCAAAAATATCAAAAAGCTTTCAGTATTAGTCTTGTCCTTACTTCCTTTTACCAAACATTAAGTTAAACACACACGATCGGTCTTAAAAGCTTTACCTTCCCCAGTTAGCTTTGATTGTGATCATACCTTTGTGTTCATAATATAGGAGCATCCCAGTCTTCACCACTATTGGCAAATGTCCACAAGCTGTAGGAGTTCCTCTTTCAGTGTGCCTCCAGAAAGCATCACCTTCTCATGATGAGATATCCAATATTTGCTGAGTAAGACTGGAATGGGTTTAGCTAAGCACAGACCTGTTCGGCACTCAGCAGATCAGGGTCTCGCACGACTCTGATCAGGACTTCCAACGATTCAGGCGTCCACAGTGTGGGAGCATATGTGTGAGGAAGAGCAGGAGAGAGGAGAAGGGAGGGGTAGAGAAACACAGAGAAAGAGGTAGAAAGAGAGAAGGGAAGGGGGGAGTTGTGGTGATGCTGATGCAGTGTCATAGAGGAAGGAAATACCCCTATGTAAAACCAGCTGAGTAAATGTGGCACACCTATACCTGTATCTCTCCCAAACACTTCTTTTTTTCATTTCATTCCTCCTTGAAGACCCTCAAATCTTCTTTCTTTCAGATACATTCACATCTTTTGGGGCATCCTTCCCTCTCACTGTATCACTTTTTTCCACCCTATATATGCTGCCAAGTCTCTCCCTCTTTCACAGCCTTTCACTGTCTATATAGACAGTTATATAGTTATATAGTTCTCTCTTTTTTTCTATTTCTTCCTAACACTCCCTACAGAAATTTACTTTTTTTTTCTTTATCAGCAGTGTTGCTGATGGTGCGATCCCTGTTACATGTATGCACCTGCAAATTCTCATTGACATAATGCATTCCTTGCCCATTCCCCATTTACAAGTAAAAGTCCCCATTAGGATATAAAAAAATGAAACACACACTCATACACACACATAGACAGGCACACCAGAAACACCTTGGCACATCACAGCAGATTGGTGCAGTGAGGCTGCAGTACCTCTCCTCCCTTACCTGAGCTTGCCAGAGAAGCAACGGAGCTTAAAAACTTTAATTGGCTTATAAATGGCATCTGGGCAAACCAATACATGCTGTACACACACACACACACACACACACACACACACACACACACACACACACACATACACACACAAAGACACACACACACAGACACACACATCATCTAAACGTTGAAATTATTAGTGGTAAACAGCCAGTGCACTTTAACTCTTTGAAATGGAAACAATCCATTTTAATTGCATGCCTTGACTCTGCTGTTGAGATGCTTTCAGTCAGCAATATAACCAATACAACTGATACGCAAAGATACTCTGCCTAGTATATGCAAAATATAATTGATATACCAATCATATAAAAATATATTTATATAAGAGCAAAATATAATACTATGTTGGAAATCAGTTTTCAGCGTGCTGTCAGAAGAAAAGTGGCATCTGTATTGCCCTGAATGGAGTTCAGTCTCCATCCGACTTTGATCATCAGTGTAATTACCAAGAAAGATTCTATTAAAAGGATTAGCACTCAGCTTATCTGACTTACTAGCTGCATACTAAAATTGAATAAGTGCATGTAGCTCATTTTGTTCTTGTTTGTTGGCTGTTTACTAAATTATTAAATTAAAGTCATTTCAGATTATCATTCTGCAGTAAAATGATTGTGATACAAAGGCTCACAGTGTAACTCATCTTAGAGGGTGCTACAGCAGACACTGCCCATACAAATGATCCTGAACTGGAGGCAGATTACATGCAGTCTAAAAGAAACGGTGCATATTGGATCAATTCACTCAAAGTCAATAAAATGTGACCCTCTCTTCTATTTTAATGAAGCATGCGGGAAAGTATCTCTTACCATATGTGGGAGACAAATAATATATATAATATATAAATACTAATTTATCTGTTCAATAAATAAACAATAATTGATATTTCCATATTGAATGCTGAGTCATGCACATTTCTGAGGAAGCCCACATCTCAAACAATCTTCTACAAAGTCCCGTTCCATCTTATTCAGTCCTGTTGTATGCCAGTCACATTTCTCGCTGCCAGCAGAGTGTACTGTATCAGTAGCCATCAGTGGAAACGCTTGCTGAATACTGAACGCTGAAGTTAATGAGGGAACTTAACTGAACACGGGCCAACTCAACCCACAAATACATTGAGCCACGCTAAAAGGCTTTCAGGTGTTAAGCTATGGAGAAGTACTACACATTTTCTGGCAGACTTCAAACTTGCCCGATTGATTAACAGCTTTCATTACATTATATGGGATCAGAGTGATCTCTGAAATAAATCTTACCATAAATTACCATTAACAGGTTCAACCAGCAAAAAGGCAACACAGCAAAAGAATGCACTACAAAAAAAGCAACATTTTCAACAATGCACCATACTTTATACACAGAGATCTTTAAGAACACAACAACCAACACAATGCAGTACAACCAAACTCAGCATAGTACTCCTGAGGGCACATGTTATTAAACTATAATTCAGTGCTTATGACACAAGGGGCAGCAGAAGGCAATTTGTTTACACACTCAATAAAAACATGCAGTAATATTTCTCTACCAAGGGAATATGCTGCTTTTTACTGTGCGCTTCCTTTCCTCTAAAAAACAAGTAAGCTTTAAGCTTCCCACCTGTTCTGTCTGAGATGGACAAATATAACAGCTTACAGTACAGTTATTTCACTGCTTATTTCAAGCATGTTGTGTCTTATGACATTATGACAGATTTGACATCCTTCCTCTCAGTGGTCAGGACAGTCCTGACATAAATTTGTTTGTCTGCCCCTAATGTTTAGGGTATATGCATACAAGTATAGGGTACATTTCCCCAAAGCACATCACTGTGATGAATGCACCACAAGCTTCAATGACCTTTCCTTTACAGTGCCATCCAAAGATTAGCCAGCCAAATCTGCCTCAGCCAAAATCAATAACCCCCCCTTAACCATCAACAGCTTTAAAGATCAGAGACACCTTACCTCCATCGCTCCACCCAGCTCTTCAACGCCTGCTGTCCTGGGGAGTGTGTGAGCTGTGTTTCATCTCATGCAAAAGCAAATGCAAAAGACTGTTTCATTCCAGCTTGAACGGAATATTAAATACTTTGGTCCTGTGATAAGCCTGGCTAAGGAAAGGTTAATGGACTATCTGTCCCGCCGAGTGTGAGGATTAAATATTTTCAGGTCGCGGAAGAAACCACCAAGAACTATTAGAACTACATGGTAGAATGATTAATTTATGTTCAGACTAATTTCAAATGATTAATCTTACCACATAGAGAACTTTACATGTTTTACATGTCTGCATGTTTTGTCTTGCAGTTTCTATCTATCTGTCTCTTCTGGTCCCTCTATCAGAAGCTAATCATTCTCTTGTTCTCTGTTAAGTCTCTAATACCACCTCTCTATCATTTTCAATCTCTTTCTTGCCTCATGTGACTGCAAGCTCTGGCATTCTCTCTCACTTTCACAGTCTCTCACAAACCAAATCCCACTTTTTCATCCAGGCTCCTACTTACTGGGACAAAGTGACCCATTCATTTTAACTTGAAAATGTTTTAAATGCAACTCGCTCCAAAGAATCATTAAAATTGTATTATTGTATTTCTTGTGGGGGAAACTCTCGTGTTACTACTGTCCTAATTTATTGTTCTTTTCTCTTCTGGCAGAGAGTTGTTGCAGTAATGGTTACAAAACAGTGCAAATGTATCAGCTCTGATTAACTAGAATCTAATTGCTTCCATGACTCTCCATCCTTCTGTCTCTCTAATTATTCTCTCCACTTCTTTCTCACTCTTCTTTTTCCCCTCTCAGTGTCTTATCAGATGTGCGCTCTCATGCAGACTCTAGCACCATGCAAGAGAAAAGCTCAGACTGCACAGTCTGTACGGAAGACATTAATTGGATTGATTCCTCTCAGCTTCCTCTCAATCGCCCAGGAGGTTTGCATAAACCACACTGTAGATTTAATGTTTGAAAATAAATGCTTCTGAGGTATACACTAATATTTTGATGCAGCTTATGGGCTCTTCAGTAACAGCAGGATAAAGTGCTCTGAGACATTTTGCAATATGGTGGGAATACTGACAGTTTCTAAATATGTGGGAGCACATGGAAATGCATATCTAATGTCACTCATGTGCTTGTACATGTTTGTGACTACTAGGCCTATGTTACTAAATTAGAAGGGTTCTTCAACATGAGAGGAGATGTAAGGATAAGAAACTAATGATGTCATTGTGGGTAGTGTGAGCTTTCTGCTAGTTTTGGTTGTGGGAAATGAAGGCTTTGAAGTCTCATCCAATTATCATAACCCTGGTACATCCACACATACGGTATATAATTTTGCGCTATGGGCAAGATAGTAAGTAGTCGAAGTCAGAGCCCCTCAGCCCTGGGAACTTGAGACTTGCAGGATTGGTGACATCTTTTAAATTACTTCTCAAGACATTACTTTATATTTTAAATAGCTTTATTTAATTTGCCTCTGTTTTAAAACTTCTTTAATTTGTGTTCAACCATTTGATAAGTGCTGTATAAAAAAAAGTTTATTATTATTAAGTATACATTCTTTTGAAAGTCTCTTCATCTGCATTCTGCCTTAATGAAAGTAACTAAGCTATAGTTTTTGATTCTTGTAAAGCACTTTGTAAAGTTGGTTTTAAATGTTCTGTATAAAATAAAGATTATTATTATTATATTATTGTTAATTATGACCTAACTGTAAAACCTTAGGTCGGGTCCCTGAGTAACCAGTAGAGGGCAGTAAGGGCCATTTCCAACAACGCCACATGAAAAAGAAGAAGAGCCAGGTTTCAACACAACACAAGTGAAACTATGGCAAATGACAAGGTCGGTGTTCTCCACTTAATACGCTAAGTGAACATTGTAGAGACGTTACCGTATTATTATAACAGCCCGCTTAACTTACAGTGTCACTAACTGTAAACTGTTAGCGTTAGCTGTTAACGTTAGCTGACGAAGTAATACAGTTTGCAAGCTATCATAACGTAGCAATCTGGTGTTGGTTAGCTTAGCTTAGTTAGCGTTGAGCTAAGTGTCAAGTTGTTGAGTAACGTTAGTTATCTTAATAAAGAAGATTTATATGGGTCGTTTTAAGCAGATTTAATGTTACAGTGATGTGAACGCATCAACATTAAACTGATGGTTAACTGCTAATGTAACGTTACATTAGATTACTTACTGGCTAGCTAACGTTAGCTAAGTTAACTTAGTCAGAACTTTGATAATGAGACCAGCGGTGACGTTTGCTTACCTTGATGCTAGAAGGATTAGGTCCCAAAATGAGATTGTCACCATCCTATATGTAGTCCATTAATTGGGAAGATTTGTTTCTAATGTCAAGCGGAAAAGGTTTTGGCCATACACTCAAGATACTTGGTCACAAACAAACCTGGAGACGTATGTTTCAAACTTCTCCAATCGATGCAACCCAGCAAAACATCTTTTGCAAAGACTAAAAAATGACATTGACGTTAATTGCTCGTTCTGTGAACTTCAATTGTAAAAACACCAAACACTTATTTTGGAGCTGTCATTTCTGCCCATTTTTCTCTGCTGTACAAAGATGTGCTGTTTGGGTTTTATGATGTATGCATTTTAAAACAAAAACGGTATTATCTCATAAATGTTTTTATAATATTGGCAAAATTCCACATTCACAAAAGTAAATTGTGTTAACCACAAACCTTTAAGTGTTTATGAATGAATTGCAACAATACATAGAAACCATTCATAACTCTTCAAAGCCATAAAGACTTTGACATAACTTCTTAATTGCCTGAGCTGCTGATTATGTTTTAATGTTTATTTTAGTTTAAATTCATTTTGTTTATATATTAACCCCTGGACTATGTATGTACTATGTCCCTGTTTTGGAATTCCTGGAAGAATTAAAAAAACAAAACAACCTTGATGCTGAGAAGTCCAGTTTGGAAAACGTGACATGTAGAGCTTAATTAGGTTAGACAGAAGTTAGCTCACAATGTAAGTTAAACTAACTTCATAATAATAACTAACTTCATAATAATTCATAATTAATGTTAACAGTTCACAGCAAATGCAAAGAGGTCAAATGTTAGGCTAGCTGGCTGTGAGAACAACAGTATGTACAGTTTATTTTCACTAACAACAACATTAATATCTTGTGGACTAGTTTTGCTACACATGTGGTTCATTGCATAATGGTAAAGTTAGCTTTATGTTGATTATGAACAAGTTTCTCTAAAACTGAGCTTTGTTATTGTTTGGTGTTTTCCACTAAGAGATGGGGAAATGAGAATTGGGGCGATAGAATAAGCAACTTGTTGATACATGATCCATATTTGCAACCATTTTTACCATCTGCCAATGTAAATCATTTTTTCTTTACTTGATCTACTGTGTTCTAATTTATGGGAAATACTAACATGCACAGTTTTATGAATATTTTGACATTTTATTGGTCATCATTGTCATAATACACAAGTCGCAGTGTTAGGACACCCTGGCCAGTGACACTTACCTGTTATTTGTTTTGTCTCTGTGTGTATTCATGCATGTGTGCAGAGTCCTCTGGGCCAGCTCAAGGACCTGGTGGAGCTCAAGGACCAGCTAGAAGACATTCAGAAAAGGGTGGAGGATGAGATACAGGCTGGGGTTCCTCCAGTAAGGCTGCCTTGAATTATTTATACAGGGCAGGTGTTTACTAGCACAAGTGCAAACTGATTGTATGCAGATATAAAACCAGTGGTCACAATATCATGTACACTAACAGGTCTAATCTCACCTGTCCTTTCCTTCTTAGGGAGGCAGTCTTCTGGGTTCTCCTTTCCTGAAGGGTTTTCTGGCTGGGTACGTTGTTGCAAGGCTACGCTCTTCAGCATTGATGGGTGTTGCTCTAGGAACGTGTACAGGAATCTATGCAGCGCAAAATTATGCTGTTCCTGACATTGAAAAAACCATCAAAGACTACATACGCAATCTGAGAGGAGGTAGCAAATAAGAAGAGAGGTGGGAAAATAAGAAGAAAAGACAGGAGGAAGAGAAACATCTACAAGAAGAGAGCGTCAGTTCAACTGCATATGGGAACAGATATGTATTTCAAAATTTAAAAACATTTCAGTAATCATTATTTTCACCTGAGTAAAATTCAAACATAGAAACCGTTACCTATAGTAGAATCATTATAGCGGCTATAATTTTTCTGACCTCAACCCTATGCAGACATCCCAAAATGTGTCGTCTTCTTTGCTGTCCTCTGCCCTCTAGTGGTCAGAAATTCAATTATAGCAGCCTTAACGAAAATGCACTATGTTTGCTCAGGGGATGATAGAGCATGTAAAAACTGTCTCAACTCACATCTCATGGTGCTCTTCGGTGTAAACCTGTCAAACCCTTCATGGGTCTTATTAGTTTTCACATTTTTTGGGCGAAGAGCAGGTGTCAGAGCGAATTCTGTGGTGTGGTGTGATGTGTCTTTGCAGGCACAACACACCCTTTCATATCATTATAGGTCAGTTTTTCACACTGGTAAACACTTTTGTTTTTAAATTACAGTCAACTATTTATAGTCATGAATAATAACTTATGGTACACCTTTGAGAGATTTATAAATCTTATAATAAGTAAAATGACTCCAAGTTACACACACTGTTCAAATATAAGGAAAAGTATTCCTGGAAATGTGTGTAATATTTCTCTATATATTACAACTCACACTGCTAAAAATGTATTTCAGACTCCAGTCTGCAAGAGCTGGTAGCCTATCAAATGAAAATGTATGCCAAAGTGAACTTTACTTTTGCTTAATTTTTTTTGATTGCACTTGTGTGTTTTAACAAAACAGGGACGTTTGTGTTAAAGTATGTTATGTAATATATATATTAGAGTGCCTACTCTATTCTGGACTTTATTATCATCTCATGCCATGTGTGCAATAGCCTTTCCTGGTGGGATTTGACTGCCTATTTCATATGCTGGAAACTAGTTGATCTTTTGCACTTGAATGAATTTTAGGCATTTAAAGCAGCTTTACTTTGTTCCACAGAAATGGGTGATTGGAGGGGGGTGACCCAGAAAAATAATTTTAAATGTGTGCCTCTGTGTCTGCATCATGTTTTAATGAGATTTATGTAAAAATGGTGTTTTTACTTTACTTTTGAGGATGACGGATTTTAACAGTAGAATTGATAAATGTCTATATTACATCCATAAATAATGCTGTACAACAGGACACTAGTCTGAAACCAAATGCAGATAACAACTATCTACATAGTAGCACACATATGTAGCAGACATGCAGTAGTCTAAATTCTTTATTTTGCTGGGCAGATATTTCACTTAGGTCAACATCCTGAAAAATGTACCCTTTTTTTAGTTGTGACTTGAACCCAAAAACACATTGAAAACACATTTGACAATATTAGTCACCTGAGGTACTGTATTGTTGCTATTAAAATGAGCGCACAATGCTTATGTACACAGTCCACAAAAAGTATTAGACAAAAAGCCATTAAGGAGAAACATTTGAAATCAGAGGTTGTGTTCATTTAGTTTTTATTCAGATTAGAAAGTGTATTAGAAAACAGTGTGTGCTGTTGTTTGGTAACTGGAACCCAGGAAAAACTTGTGCCTATTGACAATCATTGTGCTGTCTTTGTACTGCATGCTCTTCAATTGCTGTCTATTATGTTTTTGCATGTTTTCTCTTGTTGGTGTGAATGCTGTAAAGCATTCACAACATATGTTCTTCTATGATTTCGGAATTCTTTATTTTTATTATTATTATTATTCCGCCCACTTTTTTGGCCTCTAACTAGTTCCACAGTTTTCAACGTA
>JAPMOB010213714.1:0-17441 GCA_029875015.1 Lepomis gibbosus | reverse complement strand
TTTTGATTTTTGGAAAATGGCTGCAATGAAACAGAGTGAAAAATTTAAAGGGGTCTGAATACTTTCCGTACCCACTGTAATATAGAGTATCCAACACTATATGCATCGATACGATGCACCTTAGAATCAGTAATAGGAATACACACACTATTTTGGCTGATTACTGCATTTTATTGATGGCTTTGGAAAAAGCAACAAGGATTATTTCCCATCAAAACATAACCAAATTTATAATGCAAAAACATCTCTACTGCGAGTTCTAACCTTCATAATTACCATCATTAACAGAATATGAGTTCCGAAATCTTCCACTGTAAAACTAGTTAAGAAATTAACATATTATTAAGAAAGGTCTTTTGAGTTTCAAGGATAGGTAAGGCTGGAAGCATAAGGCCGTAATTCTGAACGCTACTCAACTCTATCACAGTGTCAATGGAGCTAGTGTCAGGATTATCTCCACAGAGATAATTAGAGCGAATAAACCCATATTAATGAATAAATTCCAGAAGAATAGATTATACAGGCAGCGTGAGCCAGATGAAATCACATTTTTCTTTATACGAGTTTCAGATGACAACAAACATATTTCTAGACCCATTTCCAGATTTGGTGGGAAACAGGTCAACATGCCAATAGTTTAAATATATTCGTTCAACTATTATAGAACTTCAGTGCCAATATACAGTCATGTGTTATCTTTTTATGTATTAGGTTTGCTTAACTTCTAAATAATCAATTCTTCTGAGAAAACTTACTGGAAAAACTGCTTCCTCTGTCAAATCAAATATATAAAGGATTCATCTCTATCACTAAAAAGCCATTAACAACCGGCAAAACCAGAAAAACTGAAGGGCAACATGACAGCAACACGCAACACAATGTATTTTGACTCAAAGTCACAGTGGCTAACAATGTGATTTCTGCCGCATTGGTCACAATTCATTAAATTCTTTCAAATGAAAAAATAAAGACAATTTAATGGCATGGTGCTTTTGCAGTCAGTCAGTATTTTATACACATTAGCACTGACACATTAAATACGGAATAATTTCAAGATGAGAGTCTTAATGCAAGTAAAACCTCATTTGCGCAATCCTGCCACACTGCTCCAAGGCCTTCTACCACTGTGTTAAAGTCTAATGATGTGAGAAAATGTACCATTGAGAAAAAGACAGACATGTGAAACAGTTTTTGGTTATTAAAGTGCTCCAACACACCATCAATTAGCAGCAGTATGTATATACATATAAATGTAGTTCAGAACGCTTACAAATCAAAATAAGTCGCCCATTTTACAATAAAAAAAAATCCTTCTAAACTAACTCAAAAAGAAGAAAAACACCTTCCAAGTTCACTCAGTAGTTACTTCAACTTGACCTCTGGTTATGACAAACTTATCTTTTTTTTTTTAAATGTAAGAGAAATTAACACAAAGTAAAAACAAACTAAAAAGTAAAATATTGTCATGCAGAATATCATCCATACTTACATACATACAAAATTACATTTCTTTTTTTTCTCTTTTTAAGAATAGATTCTGTAAACACTGCTTTAAGTCCTTTAGGTACGGCTTATCAACAATTCTGCTACAGTCTATGTTTTTCTGTAGAAAATAGTCCGAGGCTCCCGCTCTGGCACCTGCAGTTGATTTTTCCTATATACGCTTCAACTCTCCCAACTTTTATATCATCTGTCCAATTTCCTACTCATTCCACGTTAAAACCACAGAAAGACAAGAAACTTAACCCTCAGACGCCATCTTGATAAAAAGGAACCCAAACAATAGAGAAAGGGACAAGGGGTGTTATAGCTGAAGACAGTCGACAAGGCTAGGTCTGAATATAGATAAGGCATATGACGGGTAGAGGTTGGGAACGTTTGGATTAGGAGTCCACACGTTGGGCGGTTTGTTAGCCTTTCCAGTACATTTTCAAAAATGAGGGGAAGAAGGTAGCATTGGGCAAAGATGTTTGTGTAAGGTAGTGAAGGTTTGCAGATGTGATTCAGAGGCCTTGGAGGAACTCCTGGAGCTGCCTGACGAGCTCTGTGTCCACCGTCTCCATCAGGACCCCAAAGCCTTGGTCCCCCATCAGGGCCTGCTGTGCCTTCAGCTTCTCATAGACAAACTGCTGAAGAGACACGCTGTGCACCGGGTCCTCCAGGGCCAACTGCAGTGGGAAAAAGAATGGAGATACACATTAAACATATGTACATACATATTAAACTAACTGTAAATGAGCTGCTCATATTCTTTCTCACGCACAGTTACACATATACTGCCTTCAAAACCTATTCAACCAAAGTAACATTTCATTGACATCAGTGGTGTTGCATACTGAATTCCAAATGCTTCTTGAAAAAGGAAATGCAAATTACACGCAGACATAATTTATGTTCAGTTTCCTCCTCCATTATGGGCAAATACAGGGAGGATTTTATCTAACCATTCAGCCCGATTCAATACTGACATGAGGGCAAGTAGTACTGTCAAATGTGGCGAACAACTGCTTCAGCTTCCTGGAAAATTAAGGACTATCTTGTGGAGAAGGTGCACTGAAACTCCACTGATTTCAAAACCAGCGTCTTTGGTTGCTGTGCTGGTATGGAGCACTTCACGGTCTATGAATCTCAACATGTACAGTCTATGCTTGTGGAACGTCTACTTTACAGTCTGAAACCACAGCTACACATTGTATTTCCATTATGCAGGGCTATATAAACTGTGGGTATATAGATAAATCTAAGTCCTATTCAGAGTATGTGACAGGAACCAACACATGAATCCAAGTCCATTTAGAGGCATATATATACACATAATAGTATATGCAACCACTGCCATTCATGTTACGCAGAAGATAGCAGAGAGAAAATAATCCTTGACAATAGAAAAGAGAGGGAAAGTTGGATGGCGGACTAGAGCAGACAGATTTCTGTGAGCAAACACACTATCATTTCATTTCTGTGGAGTGAAGTGAGAGCAGAGGCAAAAACAACAGCACAGCAAAGTTTAAATGCCTGAAGGCCTCTGCAAATCAATTAGAGGGGTATGTACAATCAGAACTTTCGCATCTGCAGGATCACCAACATTTAAAACAATTTGTTGGGTTACAAAATAAACTAAAAACATAATTATATGCATTTGTTTGTAAAAAAAAACAATGTAAACTATACTTTTACAATATTATGTTCTCTTAATTTAAATCTTTTGTGTACCCTTATATATTTGTTATCACACATGTTTATGCACCTGCATGCCTGCAGCTCAGTTCTGGCTCTCTCACTTGAGTTGGCTTTGATTTTTCTCACAGATTAATAATTGTTATTGTGTTATGTTACTTGACCCCCCCTCCTCCAACCTTTGTCTTTATCTGCTATGTAGCAGAAGAGGGTTATAAAACTCAATTTCACTATATAACCTGTTATATTGTGACAAATAAATGTACCTACCTATCTACCTACATGCGGTTCCCTAAATCACTGAATCTTCTTTCTTAACTATTATACACAAACTTGACATTTGGCATGTTTGTGCACTCCTACTTGTGCCATCCCACAAGAACCCCCACAAACCCTACATAAAAACAAAAAAACTTTGGGTCCTCTGAGAAGCAGAATATTATAATGACAACTCTTGGTCGGCAGCCAATCACTGGAAAGAACACTTGTCATGCTAATTAGTTCTTTGTCATTACAGTGCAATCAAACTAGTGAAGAGTGGCTGTTGGAGAGTGGTTTAATGGAAAAGCTGTCATCTAAACTGCATAATTACCTTCAGCACAAGGACCTGCTGGAAGTGTGTGGCTGTGTGTGTGTGTGAGTGTGTGTAGAGCCAAATATGAAGGTCTTTGTAAGCATTTCTTAATCACTATGATCCTCTTAAATATCTAATTTAACTAGGAACAACATTAATGATACACATCTGCATAAATATCAGATATTAGTTATGGTTTAGTGGGGAAACAGACAATTACAAGTCAGTAGGTAAATTGTGTAATGTCTCAGCAACAATATGTCCAATTATAGGGGACTGAGCACATTACATAAACTTAATGATATTCTACACAATGCCAATAAAGCAAAGTATTTAAAAAAAGTGTTTACAGATGTTGTGTACATTGAAAAGATGAAGACGCAACAGATGAAGAGACCGTTGAGAGAAACAGCAAAATGTAAACAGGATGTTATGAGTTGACATGAGCTTAAAAGGCAGATTGTTTTAGATAGCAGACAACAGAGCGCTGAGATAAAGAGCAATATGCTGAGGACACCTGCTGTGCTGATTCTCTGTGTACACAACAGCACTGATAAAAACAATCTGAAGAGGGGAAGCTACCAATAAGAACAACAAGCATGATCCACTGTCATCCCAGGGGAAAAGCAGAGGCAGAGACGAGAAGATGAGAAAGAACAAAGGAGGCACGGGCCAAGAAGAGGTGAGGATGCAAACGCCACGAGGTGGTGAGAAGGGAGCAAAGAAAGTGGCATTAACGAAACACAAATACATCAAGTGAAAAGGAATGTTGACATGCAAGAAGAAAGGTAACCAGGAACTGGCATGACGACGCTGTAGCAGGGAACACCATACAGAAAGCGAGTGACGAGAACAAGATGATGTGGGGCGCAGAGAGAGTGGGCAATCACAGCTGTAGCTCATTGTTCAGTATGGAGAGGAAAACAAATAGTGGGCAACATGAGAGAGAAGGTTGAAATGACAGAGCCTGCGAAAGCCCTCATCTCTAATGCAATCACTGGACTAGTGCTGCCCTTTTCCGAAGCAAACAAAGTAAAGAGTCCCATGCCATTACTGTTAAAACATCAGTGTTGTTGAAAAAATAAAATCGGCCTACGGCAGGGATTTTGAACATCTCCCACTACAACACACACATCCATGTTCATTGCTCTAAGCTCTCTGAATGACAGGCCCCACACAAAGGCAAAACCAGCTACATATCGCTACTATATTAGGAAATCAGGGAGTAACCAGCAGCCACGATTTTACCGATTATCAATGTTCAGATTTACCACAAAGTGGGCCTATTTTTTCTTAACCTTCTGACTCCTTGGACCTGTTAATTCCTCTCTCCTTACCACGGCATTTCACCCACAGTCATTTTCTCACCAGAAGCAAGGCTGTTCTTATTTCTCTGATTTGTGCCTCCCATCTCCTCTGTCCTCCTGCCATGACCCTGAAATTGATTTCAGTGTGCCATCTTGAAGGACATCTCAATTCCTAAAATGAATCTCAAGAAGCGAGGAAAGAGAAGGCTTGCTGGAGGAGCTATGAGCAATGATGCACCACTGTATCCTTTGTAGAAGTCTTTTTGGCACCTGTGACATATAAAAGAGGTGTGACGCGCAGCTGGAATATACAAACTATGGCAGGAGCAGGCCTCTACAATGTTCCTTTTGTATTCATTAGTTGTAACACTTTCATTCACCAGTTATACTGCATTCCGCATTCACCATTTATACCGCAAATGGGTTAATGACAATGCACTTTGATATTATTGATGGTTTTATTGTTAAATGTAGGCTAGTGATGCAAGGATGTGTGGGCCCAGTCATAAAAATTAACAATGATTAAGAGAGATGCTGTGCACATTTATGCACGAGGCACAACAGTAACTTGATTGATTTAAATGTCCTGACACAACGACAGGAATGGCCAGGATCTAATATTATTCATGTTTTGTGTTTTTCTACACATTCAAAGGGTCTCACGCACACTCCTGGTTCACTGTTTGGAGTAAAGCAGCCGTTCTCCTGATAAATCTCCATCAGAGCTGTCTAAAAATGTATTTCGGAAGCTCAAAGTTTCATCCTGTTTCCTCTGTCCTGTCAATTGTCCCTTGACATTTGCTGTGAGCATTTAAATATTAAAAATGGCTGACAGCAGCCTGTCTAATCATGAACATAAATTCTTAAAGAAAACACTCATCAATGCAACACGTAATGAAGAAATCACCTGGAAAGCTATGTGGACTAGTAGAGGTGGAATAAAATGTCAATGCAGTGCAGATCTCCAAAACAGAGAAAATAATTTCTTCGGGTAGGTGGATAATTTACACGTATGTGTGGATTCAGTCAGAGCCGATCCGCGCATCGCACCAATTCAATTGTGACATGACATGCGCAAACACCTGCTAACGTCAAAATCAGCAAGAGTGGTTAAAACTACTACCTCGAGATGTTTCAACAGGTCATAATGTTGACAAGACATTTTTCTGAACCATTTTAAGTTTTAAGAAAAGTAATTCAGTAAAACTACTGATTCTGTATTTCAGGGGAGGGTTGACATAAAGTGTTTAAATTCACCCGTGTCACAGTAATCCTGCCGAATTTAAGATCCAGTATTTTTCTGATCAGGCATCTGACAGATAGGGACTATTTTGACTATTTATTATTAATATCATAACACAGCAGTTATGTGGAAATTTTAAATGATTAATATTAATATTAACTATTAACATTCTAATGTCCTTTATGTGCCTCTTTTTCAGGATCATGATTGAATATTAAAATATTAATCAGACAGGTTTTTATTTTGTATAAATTCACTGTTATATTATAAAAATCATCTTTAGAATAATCTATAAAATAGTCAATTAAAAATAAAAATAATCATTAGATTAATTGACAAATAAAAAAATTATCATTCAGTGCAGCCCTAACAACAATAGGCCTCTCTATTCAGTGGAAAAGCACATTTGTTATAGGAAGCGAAGTAAGGCAGCAACTGCTAACTGGAGTTAATGATGCAACGTGTACTTTTCCAGCTTTTATCTTATATCCCGTGGTGCGTCTAACTGCAAACATACAAATACAGGAGATGTGTGTGTGTGAAGACATACACCCACATCAATGCAGTGTAATAAGCTGTGGGGCTGTATGATGTACTGAAGTGTAAACTAAGAGCTGTATTGTGCAAGGAGATGCTGACAGTGTGGGGTTACACTGATGTTAATTTCATCAGCTAATTTCTTACACATCATCCACAGGGCTCCCCAGCCAGTTATCCAACACTGACTAGACTTGCAAGCTGCTCTCAAGCGGTCACATTTGACTCCAAGCATTATTTTAGATGAGACAAGTGATTTTCAACACATGCTTTTATGGCTTCATGCTTATGTAAGACAATAAATCCAAATGCTGCTTGAAAATGCACGCACGCACGCACACACACACACACACACACCCCCCCTTCCTTTTCATCTTTTAAACATGTTTGATATTAACAACAAGAATGTGGATGCTGTCGTCACAAGAACAAGTATAATAAATAAGAGAAATAATAAAAAGTGACTGTAAAGTGTGCAAATTGCGAACTACTGTGATGTGCTACGAGTGTAAGTAGCTGTTATTTTAGGATCCACTAGTGGAAATGTTCACCTTAAGTTTTGCCCTTTGCATCTACATACTGGGGATAGTTTTTTCTCCCTTGTTAACAAATTGATTATAAGGACACTTTTGCACATGCTCACAATAAAGCATGTGCTACAATGTGTGCACGCATCCCGGCGTTTCATTCGCATTCATAAACCTATGGACGCTTATTTTCATTTCCCTGAGGAAATTCAGAGGAATCCAATCACATGTTTACTGACAGCTTTTTCAGAGGTGTGTCAAGCAAGCCAGAGACTCTTTTGAATGTCCTTCAGAACTTTTCAAAGTAAAAGCTCTCAATAAACTTGACATAGACCTTTGCCGTAAAAAAAATTCTTGCAATTTTATTTTAGAGGCATAATCACTAAAGAGGAAGTGATTATGTGAGTAAGTGTAGCTGTCATGTATGACATTTATTTCAGCACCAGCCACTATCAATTTATAATTTTTTTCTCTGCTTCTTCTGCCGTAGACCAGATATTATTGCTGGTGGTGCCTGTTGCCAACCCCTAGTGGAATTGTTCACCTGAAGTTCTGCATTTTGCACTCATGTCTCCATCCACTATCTCATTCAAATGATGTAATTTCTCTGCAATTTCATTGCATATGTGATCTATGCAAGACGTTGGAAACAGTCAGTCAGGTCTATCCCTAGCATTGATTCAGTGGCAAATTGTATGAATCAAGTTTTTCCTCATTACTTGATTTATAACCTATATATTTTTGGTCTGATGTTACTTCTTACAAAATGTACAAAATGTTTCCACACATACAAAACATAAATCAAACAGGGTCAATAATGTTTCAAAGGGGAAGAATGGTGCAGTCTAGGATTTCTATTTATGTCTTGTAAATGGACTTGTTTCCTCACACATAAATCAATTCATCAATAGCCCAAGTGACTGACATTGTGACCTATAAAACTTGCTGCTCTCACACATGGGTACCATGGTTACTGTGGTGTCTGCAAAGTCATACCTCCAGTGTTACTGGAGCCTGTGGGTCAAGCTGGGCTTTTCTAAATGGAACTTAATTAAACCTTCTAGGCGATCCGCACATACAATCACAACGGCTTTTGTGTATACTGAATACTCTGTACTCTATACTCTGTTTGGGATGTTTGTTTTCTGCATTGAAAGGCAGGTAAGTGCACAACTTCAAATGAGATTTATTTCATTTGTTTTGTGTGCAGGCATTTACAAAGGCACGAAACCTTTAAAATTCTGAGTCAAAGTAGCATAAAGGATAAAGACTTCATCACTGCTAATTAAATGCATTCAGTGCATTTTGGCATTACTCTTTCAGTGTATTTAAGCCTATTTAACATATGTAGTTCTATGATCTGCATTTCTTACCAGTTATGTTGGTTAGCAATAGAAAAAAAAAGAAAAAATTGTTTAACTATTGAAGATTCAGCATCTTCTAAAATGAAGGGTCTGTCATTTCTCAGAATAAAATACTTCACTTTAAGTCATAACAGTATTAAATAAAAAAAATCAAGGCAGCATTTATTTAGGCAGGACGTGGAAAGAACTGGAAGATGATGTACAAGACAGAAAAAAAAAATCAGAATGCAAATGTTTACAAAAGTATTTTTGTAATTTTATAAACTGAAAGAATGTCTAATTTGTGTTATTTGATGGGAGTTAATCTTGTGAAACATGCTCTGTTCAGGTCATTTGAGGCAACTTGTCCACGAGAAGTAACAGTTTTACAATTTTGTTTGGCTTGTCAGGAAGATGAAACGGGAGAGTAATTTGGGCAAGTGGATGTGTGGGGAAAAGAAAGGCAACAGAAAGATAGGGGGAGGAGTACAGGTGCGATTAACAAAGAGAAGAAAGACGTGTAGCTACAACATACTAACTTCAGAGAAAACAGAAAGAAAACAGAACCAAGTGATGAACTGAAGGACAAAGGCAATCTGCATGAAGATAAGGAGCACAGTCAGCCTGAGAGGGCACAAACCAAATATTCGTGTAAAGGCAAAAGTGCAAGTGAAGGACAGATGAGGGCCCATGGAGGCTTGAGGAAGAAGAGAAATGTAGTGATGTTGAGAGGTATGGAATGATGAGAGGAATGGATAGAGGGAGAGTGACATGCCCCCTGCTGCAGCTCACTGATAAAGAAGCACTGGTCTTCATGCCTCAGAGAGCGTGGAAGATAAATGAGGCAGGATGAAAAGGAGAGACAGATGAGATGTGAAAAAAGTGTAAGGGGTTTGGTAGTTGCCTAGTGAGCACACAAAGTGAGAAAAAAGAAATAATAAAGAAGTAAGTGAGATATGAAAAGAATAAAAACGAATTATTATTATGATAACAACCATGACAATGAAAACGGCAGTCTGGCTTATCATTACACCTAAAATCAAAATAACATTTCATCTAGATTACGATTATTAAACGATTATTTTGTTTTTGAATGTTGTTTTTTTCCCCTCATATTTCACTGGCAAAGTTTGTACTGTAAATATGCTGAGCTATAAAGCAGGTTTTATTTATTCACAGATTTCACAAATCCATTATCTTAATATTAATTAATAAGGTAAGGTTGACGCGCACATTACAGACATGGTTACCATTATTCGATGCATCGGCGGTGCTGAATTATGACCGCTGCTACTAAACTTTCACTTATTTAATATGAATGCAGACCAAATGATTTTGACCCGCACACTGTGTGAGCAAGCTTTGCTAGCTTCCTCTCCTCATTCATCAAAAAGACATCTACGTGACAAGTGCTCTTATAAGAGCAGTGGAGTTTGGTCTTTTAACTACAGTGCAATGTGTTTGTGTAGAAACGTTGAAAGCCAGTGTATAATAAGTTGTCAGACACACTGTGACCTACACTGCACTAAATGTACAGTATAGGTCACAGTGTGTCCGTTATTAAAAGTCTGTCAGTTGTTTCCACCATTGCTGGAAAGTGAAGGTAATTACCGCCAGCAAACCTCTCCCGGTGCAGACTGCGCAAGACTGGACGGGCGCAGTCATGTGACGACACTCGCAGTGTTTCAAGGGGAAAGTACATAAACACACACAATATTACCAGGATTAAATAACCAAAATAACAGAAATGGAGAAATCACATCGGTTAGAAACTCTGAATTTCAGTTTCGATTACTTTTCAATTAATTGTCTATGTTCCCGCTGTATTGACATCTTTTGCTCGTTTCCCCCAACGATGCCTATTCAAGTTTAAATACTGATGTTGCAAAACAGTTTTGAGTGTTTGTATTTCTTCTGTGACCATGTTGTTCTGCAACTCAGCAACACAGCTGTAACATGCAATGTAGCTTTGAATCTAAAGTTACAAACAGAGAGGTTCTATTGTGTGTGAATTAAGCTTACAGCTTGGACTACGGTTGGGCAATAAAACTATTATAGGGATATAACTTTAGGTTACTTGCGTAACCCCGGTTCTCAGAGTAGCATGAGTGAGATGTCTCACTATGGAATGCGCCTCCCCGTGTATTCCTCAGAAGCATTTATCTTATTACGCCAATCTTGATTGGCTGGTGATCGTGGTGTCTGCATCTAGTGGACCCACCCACCCTTAAAAAGCTTGCACTACAACGCATACACCATTCAAAATAAGCTCCTCTTCTCGCTTCGCCCCAGCAAGAAGTGCTGTCTGGTGAGGACATGTGTCGCTCTCAGAGACAGGAGACGCTTGCTGCTCCATGGTATCAGTTTGCGTGCCAGCGTGTGCAACTGATGGGAATGCAACCCCCCCGACCGTTAATATACGCTACCGTAGTCATATTGTCTGTCCTCACCAGAACATGATGCCCGCTGAGAAACGGAAGAAAACGCCTCAGGGTAAGAAACACTGCCAAAAGCTCCAGGTAATTTATGTGCGAGCGCCGGAGATCTTCGCTCCAGATGCCCATCACAGACCGGCCCTCGTGCGCTCATCCCCAGCCCGACAAACTCGCTTCCGTGGTGACCACCTTCCGTGACAGGATGACGCTCATGGGCACCCCCTGCACCAAGAAAGCTGGGTGTCGCCAGCAGCGCAGTGCCATCACGCATTCCAAAGTGACTGTCACCCTCCGTGCGCCATGACGGACAGGGTCCAGTCCGAGGGGAGCCACCCAGCGCTGGAAATCCCTCATGAACAGGCGGCCTAGCCTGACCACCAGGACGGCTGATGCCATCAGCCCCAGTAACCTCAGACACAATCTGAAGGGGAGGGATGCGCGCAGGCGAAAATGCTCGAGACAAGCCCTAAAAGCCTTTACCCTCTCTGCCACCAGGCGAGCCGTCAAGGACACAGAGTCCAGGTGTAACCCCAGAAATATTATACTCTGCTGGGGTCAGCACACTCTTCTCTGTGTTTATTATAAAACCCAAATATGTAAGATGTCTTATGAGTACGCGCGTTTGTGTCACTGACACCTGCTCCAACTGTGCCAGAAGGAGCCAGTCGTCCAGATATGTAGCCAGACGGAAACCCTGCCGTCTCAACGGGGCCACAGCCGCCACGGTACATCGCACGAAAACTCTCGGGCTCAGGGACAGACCGAAGAGAAATACTCTGTACTCGTAACATACACCCCGAAAGCGAACCTCAGATATTTCCTGTGCGGAGGAAAATTAATATATGGAAATACGCGTCCTTCAGGTTGACGGACGTGAACCAATCGCCCTGGCGCACCAGACGAAGCAGGGATGCGTGAGTGAGCATCCTGAACTTCGTATTTCCTGAGGTACTTGTTCAGAGCTCGCAGATCCAGGATAGGGCGAAGACCGCTCCCACCTCCGTTTGGGGACCAGAAAATACCGGGAGTAAAAGCCGCTCTGACTTTGTTGGGGAGGCACTACACATATCGCTCTCTTTTCTAACAGCGAGACAATTTCCTCCTGTAAAATATGAGCTGACTCCCCCTGAGTCTGTGAGCATACAATGCCTGAGAAGCCAGGGGGGCGACAGCGAATTGAATCCTGTAACCCCTTGATATCGTTCTCAGCGCCCAGGCCGAGGTCGTGAGCGCCGCCCATCTCTCCCTCATCAGCGAGAGAGGGGCGGCAGCCACTGGTGTGTTTTCCCCATTGTGCGCCGTTAATAATGGCGTTATGGGGCCATCTAGCGGAAGGCGCGAGCTTGACTCCTGGTCGAAACTGCGCATGCGCGAGGTGTACCTGCACAGACGGAACCAGCGGCGTCCCGCGTCCTGAAGAGAGCCGTAGCTCTCCTCGGGAGCTTATTGTTTTTCTGTTCATTGTTTTTAACTGCGCCCTCGACCTTAGGCCTGGATGCGGCAGCAGAACATGCTTTATTGTTAATAAAGAGTGAGGGTATGTGCTGGTGCGATTTAAAGGGAGAACAGAACCTGCTGCCTCCGCTGCAAAGTCTCTCTTCCCCTTGACCGAGACACGCCTGTGCCTCTCTGGCACTGCACGCCACAGCAGGGAGTGGGGGGGGCGGGAAAGCCCCGCATCACACTCTGAAACAAAACAGGTGGGGCTGGAGAACGGGGAACATCCAGCAGCATCACCGGTGGGGAGAGGGAGGCTGTCAAACCGCCCTCTTCTTCTTCCTGGCCTGCTGACCGGCAGGCCTGGTCCGGCTGTCCCTGTGGCGCCGCCGTCAGCGTTGGAGCCTTCCTGGGCCAGCCTGCTCTCGCCTCATGCCGTGGAGGAGCAGCTGGGGTGGGCAGGGGCTTCGGCCACTTAGGGATTTTAAACGGGGGCCGCGAGACAGCCTGAGCGAAAGTCTGGCGCGGGGCAGCTGGCGGGTGGGCCTCAGCTTTCCGGGCTAGACAGAGCTGGAGAACTTCGTCCTCCTTCTTAGCCTCACATCTCTGCTGCATAGAGGCCAGAGCGGTTCCAAAAACCCCGTCAGGGACAATGGGCATGTCCAAGATGTCCTCCTTCTCCCTGGTTTGTCAGGTTGAGCCATCTCGCTCTTTCGTGTAAAACCATGACTCCCATAGATTTACCTGTGGCTTGGACAGAGCAGCGCTGCACATGGAGGCAAATGTCCGTTATCATGGTAATCTCTTCAGTCTGGCTGCAGCGCGTTTGCACACGTCCTGCATATACATGCTGGGAGTGGGGGAAGCCGGCGTACTCCCGTCCTTGCCGGCGGAGACAGACACATCACCCATAAGCGGGGCCACCGCGGCTAGGTCCAGCTGTGAGCCCCAGCTAGCGCTAGCACATGGTTCAACGCACGCATCGGTCCCCTCGTTGCCAGCCGGCAAGTCGTTGGTGGACAGGTCCTTTCCCGACAAACTAGCTTGCCATGCTAGCCGTCGTCCAAGGCTCTTCATGTTTTAGCAGGCATAGTACCTGCATGAACCGGGGGCTTCAACGGCCAAGCGGGCATGTTCCAACCCAAGGCAGGAAGAGCACACCTGGTGTGTGTCCCTGCTTGAAATTTTATTCCCGCAGCAGCAGAGCCGAGCCCCTGGATCACAGTCTCCTCTGGTGTGAGGGGAATTAGTGTCCATCTTCGTTAGCTAGAGTGCTAATTAAGAAGAACGTCGTATTAGCTGGCGTGCTAACACGTTCGAAAATAGACCTTACTGTGTAACGGCTAGGTGGGTAATGCTCCAGTCTGTGGTGAGGCCGAAGAGTCGAAGAGTATCTTAGTCAGCTACCGCCCGGCGACTGAAATGTTAGCTCTTATCTGTAGACAGTTAAGCTAGCTAGCCCGTACGACAGATCGATATATGCTCCGAAGCGAGAAGAGGTGTTTGAATGGTGTATGCGTTGTAGCGCAAGCTATTTAAGGGTGGGTGGGTCCACTAGACGCAGACACCATGATCACCAGCCAATCAGGATTGGCGTAATGAGATAAACGCTTCTGAGGAATACACTGGGAGGCGCATTCCATAGTGAGACATCGAAACGAATGCTATGAATAAGAACTTTCTTCTATATAAATATAACAAATGTTCAATAAATGCTAGCTTAATTTATGTGGGGGAAAAAGGGGACTGAAAAAAAGATTTTATCATAATTGCTTTGAATATTCTACCGTAGGCATGTCAAATGATCGGCTGTTTGGCAAGTGTTTGTCATGTTCTGACCATAAAGAATAGTTTAAAATCACAATTAACCATCTGGTTTCTTCAACTTTCACCCAGGAGCAAAAATCAGCCTTTAAAGTTGAAAGAAATAATGATTTGACACTTATGTTGATTACTGACCGACACTTTTTATCATGACAACATTTTTGGCCATATTGTACAGCCCTAGCTTGAACGCATACTGACAGAGTTTAGTAACAAGATAGCAGGTTTAGAAATGATCATTTGACCATGGTATCCCCTCTACAGTTCAAAATTATGGCCCTGTTATTATGCCTGCTGTTTTAGCTTGCTGACAACTAAATTACGCCTGTTCTTTGTTTTAGGTCTGAATTGAAGAAGCTTTAGGATAAGAGGCAAACGTCTTAAAATATTTTCCAACAAAGTCCAGATGCCCTTGATTTCAACCTTCCTTGAATACTGATGACCTCAGTATCTTCACAGACACCTGTTCTTTGGTTGGAACAAAGTGGCTTCCCCAGAATTGGGGGACAGGGTACTTTCAGAAGTTAGATAATATAAGAAAATCAATACAGAAAAGGCTGTGTTGTTCCATAACATGAAAAAATGGCATCAAAAGCATTTTAACACAAAAGAGTTTTAAAATAAGTCTGGTGATATTCTATATATATTCCTAATTATCGATAAAAATTTCATTATAAGACTACAATTAATTGATGCTACATATAAAGTATTCTCTGTGTATCAAAAGCCTGACAGCTCATTGTTGTCATATTGTTACACTGGATGAGAGGTTCCTTCATAACCATGAATATGGGCACTGTCATTTATTTTGAGTCAATCCCACATACGCCCTCCTGCTACTATAAATACTCACCGGAGCACCAAATCCGCAGCTGAAAATAGTCCCCGACAAACGCGCTATTTACTCCTCTTTAAGTAATGGTTGCTCAGATCTGGAAGCTGTTGTAGGCAACGATTAAGTCCTTTTAAAAATTTAAGTTTAGATTCATGAACAGTTTTTAAAGATCTATATCTTCAGAAAGAACAAATGGGCTTGGGGGTGAGAGCCAGAGACAGGCTGGGGAAGTTGGGAAATATTGAGAGACAAACTAACGGGATTGTTGGTTTTGCTCTGTCCATGGGATTTGTTCAAATTAAAAATGTAGACTATTGAAATCATTATCCTTTAATTACTCTCTAAAGCCATCACAACTGGCACACTACAGCAGAACTTGAGCGAGACCACTATCTGATTATAAACATTAAAGAATAAGGGAGGCAAAGGAATGTTTGTTTGCGTGTATGTCAGTATTTATGGAAGCTTATGTGTATGGATATTATATCAGTATTTATGGAAGCATATGTGTATGGATATTATGCATGAGAGGAAAAAATCTATATGTGTACATGTTGGCAGAGATGCACTAGCCTGGTGGGAATTGGCCTACTGAATATCCGAGTCTGACACTAATCCTTTTACCTCAGGCGTCTCCTACACCAACTTGTGCAAATATCTACTGTTGTCCTGCTACATTGCCCTGATTTAAGGACACCTACATGCATGTACATACATGTATTTACTTGCTGAAATGTTTTTATTTGCTAATTTATTATTTTAAATTTAAAAGAGATCACAAAAAATCCATCAGCTACAGAAATACCAAGCTGATGCAGATCTTAAAGCACAACTTCATATTTAAGGTGGCTAACACAAAGTCAGATGTTATTCATGTTCAGTATCACAGAAATTCAATTCCAGCATTGTGCTGCACACCACCATGCTCTTTATGCTCATAAAACAGAAACATATTGTACAGTTTCTTGGTTGAGGAACTTCTTACCCTGGGACAAGTATTTTTCTCTGCTCCTTCTCATAAAATGCAGTACCGTGTCTCCATCCCATAAGTATGTTTTGTCACATTTGCACATATACATGCATAGGAACTGTTGCTGTTGGCAGGCATGCTGAAATCAACATTTCACATAAACTGTCCAGTAGATGACTACTGCGCAAGATCAAATATACAAAAAGAAAAATTTATAAAAGTAATATTTGGAAATACGGAAAGCTCTGTGAAAATAACTAAAGCTGCATGGCATTTTTGGTCTATGAACACTTTTAAAAAAATGATAATGATTTTTAAAAAATGTTATATAGTCTCTAACACCTAGTTGAGGTAACCCTGATTAAGACTTAACACAGGCTGATCTTAATCTGTGAAACTGGTGGAGTTCCCCTTTATAATTAATCAAAATTACAATAAGCACCATTAACCTCATGACTGTATTACACGGCTTCTAAATTATCCCAATTATAACTTAAGAAATTAAAATTTCTTAGTACATTATCATTTAAATGATTGTAATTTAAACTCATTTGACTACACAGACTTGTTTTTGGCAAATTAAATTGTGTGTGTATGTAAGCCTCTGTGGGTAATTCAGACCGTCTGAAAGGGGTGAGTATTTTCCTGCTAAAAAAAAGACAGTCAGGGAAAGCAAGATGTGTGTGTTGTTTTACCTTTGCAGTGATGTGGTGATGTAAATGCCCTATCTGATCAATCCTCTCAGGATCTCTAATGACTGTGTCGAGACCAAGTCAGTGACTTAGCTCATCCGGACATGAGAAGCAGGTTAAAAAAAGTGTGAGTTGTTTGTAGCAAGTACTTCTGTGGGCTTTACCCAACAACACTACGTACACACATTGTGCCGCCAGACTGCAGCACTGCCACAGCAACAAGTACCATGGTTTGTCAAGGTTGACTATAGAAAATCTATGGTTGTATGAGTTCAAATCCCAAATATATATATTTATATTCAGGGACTGATTGATTAGAAAAGTAAAAGAGATGAGCATCAAAGAGAACCAAGGAAGAGAGAGAGATTGTGCGAACTGTTGCCCCCAAACATGGACAAACACACATCTCTCTCTCCTCTTCTGAGGTTTTATTAGTTCATGGTCTCTTGACTTAGAGGGAGGATTAGAGCTTGATTGCAGTAATTTTCCTCACCAAATGAGGCGGCACAAATTGTAATACCCTAATTAGCATTGTAGTAG
>JAPMOB010213706.1:0-26038 GCA_029875015.1 Lepomis gibbosus | reverse complement strand
ACAATGCGTTTTTTTAATCAACCGGCGTATCAATAACTAACCTGGCTAGTTGTAAACAAACAGCTGGCCGAGCAAGGTTGAAACTGGAACATTCGTCATCTCGGGTGTGACGTCATTCCCAGCTCCGACCTCCGAGGTAAATGGAACGCAGCAACAGCTGCATCCATGTTAGCACGTCACGTTTGATGTGGTAATTTCACAGTAGGCAGACACACAGGTTCGAAGACTTGTTCTCGCCCCCGACAGTGCAATTCGGCTAGGTATACATCTGCGCTAAAGTAGTATAGACCCAGCTCGCAACCCAACTTTGAGAATAGATTAGCGATTTTTTTTTATCGCCCGATAAGAGTCTCACGTTAACGCAGCACGTTAACGCCGATAACGGCCCTCCACTAGTATTTACACAGGTTGGATTAGGAAGAGGTACTGTATGTGTGTAAGTAAATGTAACCCACCAACATTTCCTTTTGTTGAGCAGTTTCACTCACTGTTTAGTAATATAATACCTAAAACAGCACAAAACAACAGTCTACATTTACCTTGTTAAACATCTTATTAGAAGTTAAAAACTTCTTAAAATCACATCAACTCCATCTGTCTCATTGAAAAATTAAGAATCTATGAATAAGCACATATTATTAACATCTTGTGTTTATTGCAGGACACAAGATATTCGTATTTCACTGAATGGTCTATTCTCAGTATATATATATGCTGGAGGCTTCCACATTACAGTTCTGTAAGTTGCATATTGGACAAGGATTGACTTCCAAACTAGTTGCAATGTCACAAAATTGTGCTCGTTGTGATTTAAGGCGAGTACAGATGAATGAATAAAACAGTCTTCTAACTCTGCACATACATCATTCCGCACAGTGAAGCTCAAAAAATCAAGTGAAATAACAAAGTAACAAAATACATTTATGAGAAGAGGGGACTTTTTAAGGTGCATTTTCTACACACAGTTTCAACACTAGATGGTGTAGAAGCATTGCATTTGTCCACGATTCAAGGCAAAACTCAATCAAGTTTGCCTCAATAGGAATATAATACGTTTGTGGCTCTTAACAAGGAATAACTAACAGTTAATAATGTAGGAAACAACACATTAATAGAGAATTAATTTAATACAAAATGATCACTGTTGTTAAATATGTGACAAGCATATTGTTTATCTCTCCTTCTCTCAAACACAGAGAACCCAGCATCTCTTTTTAAGTCTGACACATGGTTTGCTGATGGCAGCCACATAAAGAGACAAGACATCAGAAACATGGTTTAAAGTGGACAAAAAACAGCTTTGCCTTGCTCTTTTCTGTCTCATCTCCATAAGCTGACATTTAGCCAACTTTCACTCAGAGGCCTGAGACAGTGCCGGACAATGTGACAGGAATCATAATCATAATGCTCTATTTTTTTTCTCTCTGCTCTTCTCCTACCTTTACTATTTGCTACATCTACATAGTGCGTTTCCTAGGGGTCCAGTGAGCCTGCACAGAAAAGCACAAGCTGCCGTACATGATAAAAGAAGAGTAAATGACGTGGATTACACGCTAATACCTCTAAAGTCTGATGTATTTCTTCATAAGCCTGTGGATGTGTATATTTAATCATGAGTGAGAAAGATAAACATTTCAATGCCTATAAGAAGGAGGAAGTCACAATATGTTTGTGTATTATCGCATGTCAAGTCAGGCAGGCATACATGATTCACATGCATGCACAAGTGAGAGGATTAGCTGAAGTAGACATGACACAGGCTCCTGTTGGAGCAGTAAGAAATGTATCCGTCACCTATCCACATTTCTCTAGTTAGTTCCTGTAGCCCTGGATGGAAATGCCCTGCAGTGCACCCCTACACATCTCCTCAAGCCCAAAATAGAGCCATGGATACGTGGTATGCAAACAGACATGTCTGCAGGCCAAAACAGTGCTATTCTATGAGGCTGTGTGCTTTCAAACTAGCTGCTGGTGATGCAGTTAAGATATACAGCTCTTGTGAAAGTTAGTATATGAGTAGATCAAAAGTTTATCTGAGAATATTTATTCAGAGAAGTTCAAGAGAGAGAAATAATAAAGTTTCACATTCATGTGAAATAATTTCTGTAAAAGGGAAAATTCTCTTGGCTAACTCGTTCCAATTTAAAAGTAAGAAGAAACCCAATCCATAGATGGTAAATCAGTGATGAAAGTGATAAAATTTTAGTACTCCCATTTTAACCCGTTTTTTTTTAAAGACTAAAGTAAATTATTGTATAGGAGAGTACCCCCTTTCTAATAAGAGTTATGTTTATACAGGCTACGTTTCTATACCAGTTACAAGTCAAAAAGTCAAATGTATGTGGTCAAGGTGGATGGTGGAAGTACACTGGAGACCAGAATTCTTATGATGAATACCACATGCGGTTAGGGTTTGGTTGAGGTTAGGGGAAAACTGTGGTTTAGTTTATAGCAGAAAGGAAATTTGTCCTGTCAAGTGTGTTCGAGTTACAGTTGACCATGATCTTCCCATAACTTTAAAGTACAGCTTCACATTTTTCAAGTTTGTCCTAAAACAATTGTCAGGTGCCATATGTACACTGACACAGTCTTTATTCATTCAGTTCCTACTGGCAACTAAGACATCCCTTGTTAACATGTTTCCAATGTAGGTGATCCCCATTTCTCATTTTATGCAAAAGTACATACCAAAGTTTAGCTGGTGCAAATATGAGGCAGCAGCCTGTGTTAGTGATCTCAAGTGTGTCTCTTCCAAAGTTACAGCTTTTTAGAACAAAATTCCCTCTTTGTGTTTCCCTCGACAGTTTTTCTGTGCTGTGCTGCAGGGAAGTGATGCACAAAGAGGGAATTTTGTACTAAAAGGACTGTAACTGAAAAATAGCCCAAACTCTGACTGCTCAGGCCTCACTGACATCAGATCAACTTTGGAATGTATTTTCACAAAGAGTGAAGACAGTGGATTTTGTCTCCTGACATTGAAAGCCATACGCAATTATGAACAAGAGGAGTTATTACAGCAACCAAAACCTGTTTTCAATGAGAGCTGTTTTAAGACTTAAAAAAATGTGAACCTACAAGTGGATATTGTCTTTCAAGAGAAAACATTGATACGAAAATTGATAAAATAAATTGTCAGTGAACATTTAGAAGATACATTCAGTATCAACATTTTTACTTTGCAAATACCAAAGATTCTTAATTATGTTGATAAAAAGGCATTGTTCTGACAAAAGGTATTTGCTTTTGCACATTAGCATTATATATGAACCTAATTTCTAGAAGGCAGGGTCGGACATCAGGAGACTCCAGAGTTAACACGAATCTTTAAAAAAAAGTTCTTGTATTCGGATGTTTGCACATTTCAATGCAAAGCCTTATTCTGCAACAACCTGGGTTTAATATCATGTGCATAGAAGTTTAAGTTCAGTGGAGCATTGATGCTTATCCAAAGACTTCAATCAGGAATTCCCACCCAGGATTCCAGCCAGTCACATCTGGAGCCCTCTGAAGATAATGGCTTCTGTCAGCCAGTCCCCACTCTGTACTCTGGATGAATAGAGCGATGCTGTATCCGCTGATCTCTGTTATATAGGCTAACTACACTCCAATGCTCAATGCTATTAGTGATGGGCATAATTGGTCTTATCATGAATTGTTTATTAGCGGCCAAATCATCTTTGTTGCTGTATCTACACTGTCTGGCACTATGACCTGTGTCTTTATGATTTTCTGAAATCGTCTTAAACTTCCATAAAATATATGAAAACATTTGCAATTTATATTAATCTGCAGTGGTTAATCTGCACTGTCGCCTCACAGCAAGAAGGTCATGGGTTCAAACCGCGGTTCCCCCGGCCTTTCTGTGTGGAGTTTGCATGTTGTCAGCGTGGGTTCTCTCCGGGTGCTCCGGCTTCCTCCCACCATCCAAAGACATGCAGGCTAGGTTAATTGGTGTTTCCCAAATTGTCCTTAGGTGTGAGTGTGAGTGGTTGTCTGTCTACGTGTGGCCCTGCTATGGACTGGCAGACTGGCGACCTGTCCTGGGTGTACCCCACCTTTCGCCCAATGTCAGCTGGGATAGGCTCCAGCCCCCCACGACCCTGTATGCAGGATAAGCGGTTGACGATGGATGGATGGATGGATGGATTAATCTGCACTTCATCATTTCTAAAGGCTCAGCATTTCACACCAAATGATACTCATCTTCAGGTTTTGGTAAGAAAACGGCACATATTTGTTCTTTTGATAGAGTAAAGCTGATGTTAAATCCTCTCAGTGGGATTTTAGGGGCTCTACTTTAAAATGTTACTACAAATTTATTACTCAAGTGCCACTCAAGTTCAGTTCACAAGGTTTATTCAGGTAATAGTGGGGATGGAACTGATGATGATTTTCATTATTGGTTAATTTGTTAATTATTTTCTGGTCTATTTTTTTTTGTCAAAAATAGACCACCATGCCACCCCTCAACTCAGCATATCCATTTTAATATCATAGAAGACTAAGACAACTATTTGAATATTCACATTAGAAACTGGAACTAGTGCTATCTTAAAATGTTTTAAAAGATTATTAATACATTATAAAAATTGTTGCTTAATTTTGTGTTGATTGATTAATTGTTGCAGCTCTATACTAAAGTTAATAACTCTTCTGTGAAAACACAAATGGAACTATTCTCTTCTGTTTCCAATTTACTTTATCTGATTATGTTATGCAGGAATAAAACGAGAATATGCATCTACTGAATTTGCAAATCCTCACAGAGGAGATTCATTTGTTGTTTGTAACCTTGGGAAAGAGAAAGCTGTTGATACGTACAACAAACAAACTGAATAAGGAGATTAAACACTTTCTTTTGAATGTTATTATGCTGCGAGAAATGTTTTATCTTTGAAGGTCTTGTAATGTTCATGCTCATTTTCACAAGTCTGAAGAGCAGTTCAAAGCGAATAACAGCCACACTTTTGCAGTTGATATCATATACTGTCAGAGCCAAGCTTCTCCAAACAGATTTGTAAGATTTTATGTTGAGGTTACCATAGTTTCTCCTCTCTAATGATTTTACTGTAATTCTAGGAATCATTGTAATCCACTGAGATTAAAAGTAGCATAACAAAGGATTATTGTTATAGCAAAGTAAGGTTTTTCTGAAATGAATGTGAGTTCTAGACTACAGCAGGCTTAGACTGAGCACACGGGAATAGAAATCAAGCATTGTGCCCATTTTCATGGATGAAATGCTTTGTCAGTATATCAGCACAGATAATAATTTGAGTGTACGACCTCAGTGGATTTAATGAAAGGCAAGTGATGAATTCAAAACACCACAAAGGAAAACTGATTTCTGTATTGAGGACTGAACCAGCTTTGTTCCCCAGAAGATTTTTCTGTCAGAGGGGGAAGAGAGAACAACTCATGCATGCAGCTGTCTGGTAATATATGTTTGTACACACATCCGGACACAGAAAGCACAATGGTGATTTATTCTTTTCTATCATAAGATGTCTCTTGCTTTTCCCCTCTTCTCCCTGTCCTCCTCTCCCCCGCCTCTCCTGACATAGTTGTAGCGAGCAGAGCAATGATGCGTGTCTTGGTGAAACCTGGTGAATAGTAATGAACCGAGTCTGTGTGCTTATTTGAGGGAAAGCAAGAGGAAGACAGCAAGAGGGTAGGGAAGGGTTTGTGGGGAATGAGGAGGAGGGGGGCACACAGTGAGTGAAAACAGGGCTTCTCTTGCGGCACTGATGCAGCACAAGCAGCGGTGAGAGGCGCAGTGGTGACTGACGAGATGCTGCTGCATTAATCCTTTACACCTTTTACATAATCGCTTTTGCTCTGTGTCACACAGCTCATCAGCCACTCTGATCTGGACGATGGGATGTCACTCATTAAAACCTTGATAAACTGTATTTTTTTCTCTGGGTGTGTTTCTTGTGCTTCATTATACAGTAGCTTATTCTCCCTATCTAACCCCCCTTCTAACATAGACAGGGGGAGGAGGGTGTATTGGTAGAGGAAACGGATGGAGGGGGAGAAAGCTGTGAGTGAATATGGCTCAGAGAGGGGCAACAGCACCTGCTGTCTTCATCCCAGATTCACCAGGCAAAACATTATTCTCCCTCTATTAGTGATGGACTGTTAGGAGGACAAAGAAGGGAGAAAAGAGGCCAAAACAAAGACTAAGAGACTGTAAAAATACCCGGATCTTCAGATCAGTGTTCACTGGCTAAGCCACTGCTCATTTGGTTAATAGTTTGGTCTTGGGTTTCTACCTTAAACCTTACACCCAAACTGTCAATAATGTATGTGCTGAATGACAAAAAATGTTTGAGTAATCCTTGGATAATAACATGTGCATCAATCCAGATGAAAATTAATAAAAATGTGAGCTTCTATTTACAACTGAGAAATAAGTGACTGGAATATTCAGCAACTGGCTGCAAAGATCAACTCGAGTGCCAGGACTGAAAGGAAGGGAACAAGCACAATAGACAGCCCCCCTACCTCAGCCCCTCTTTTATCCTTTTCCATCCAGGACTCATGGGCACTCTGCCAACTTGGAATCTTAAGAACTCATTCAAAGAAAGCCAAAGAAAGGGACTTGTTTAAAACCAGGACCCATTCTCTCACAGTCTCTTGTTTTTCCTTACATTTCCCACGTGAAGAGGGATTTCTGGTTGCCGTTTTCTCTGACATCGCAACTGAGGAAGGGGGTGTCTCAAGAATTGCCATTCATGTAACGTTTCGTCAGATTCATGGTTTGAGAGTATTGTGAGCTAGTGATCTCCCGTCTGAGCCCTCTTTCTCCCTCTCACGCTCTCTCTCTCTCAGTTTTCATTCTGTTTTTACTCCCTCTGTCTCTCCACTCTCGCTCCTGCTCACATAGTAACTCCTCCCCCCACTACCCATTGTCTCTCCATACAGTATTAGACTGAGGGGATGCCATACTCGTTCCAGCGAGGGACGCAGGAGAGCGAGAAGGAGGTAAGAGTCAGATTTACAGCATAAGAATGCATCCGGCACTAATTGCACGTCACCATTACTTTATGAAGTGTAAAGTATGTTAATCAAATTAGCTGTTTGTTTTCATCAAGAATGACAGTGGCGCTGCTGCACTGATGCGCTGGGGCTTTCATCTGTTGTATGCAGTGTTTCAATGTGTTTTGGTTGTCTTGTCTGCCAGTGGAGTGTGCTAAGGTGTGTTTTCAATAAATCAAATGGGACCACTGCATAGGATAAGAAATAAGGTGACACCCTTTTATCTTCATCTTTATATTCAAAAACTGTGTTTAAATGTCAAACTGTGAGATATTAAGTCATTTGTTTTATTTCTATATCTTTGTACATAGAATTTCTTAGAGAATTTCTCAGACTCTTTTGTCAAAAGAACATAGGAATGTATTAAAAAATATTAAACATGGCCATAATCTAAAGCCATTAAAAACATCTGGCTACTGATGATTCTCTGAATTGGCTCCCAGCAGAGGGGCAATGTACGATGTTTAGGGATTAAAGCTAATCCTCCCTGTGGCTGAGATTCACCTTCTTGTCTGGACAGAGTCTGACACAGGGGCTTTACTAATTTATGCTGAGACATGCATGAGCACAGGCTCCCTGGAGCTCAGTGGCAGTGGTCTGTTTTTGAACCTGGAAATGGCTGATTGAGTAAACACTTTCCCTCAATCAGTTGGTAATGTTCTTTGTCAAAGGTCATGTGAATATCCAGTGTATGTAAGGCCAATGAGAGATTAATCTCATTGTGTAAACAGTTTGTCGTTTCATGAGGCTGATAATCTCAATATCATCTGTTGTGTTTAACTCTGTAGAATAAAGTTAGAACTTCTTATGATGGAAGTTAGGACATCTTGGAACTATCTGACTGAATAAAAAAGCTAAGCTAAATGTAGCAAAGGTATAAGAAAACATATGAAACTATCTAACAAAGTGTTTTTACTCTCTTGCATTGCCAGAACAACTTGAAACAGGTGCATAAAAGGACGACTAGAAGTGGTTTTCTCAGTACTGGACAGTTGCAGCCTAGTACAGGAAGCTTTGTGTGCTTGTTCAGAGAAAAAAAAAGGAGGCTGTCTCAATGGGGCTTTTGTTGTTTGAGTTGGAGACAGCAAAAGCACAAGAAACACTGACTGACAAATACCTGGCCCCTCTGTGCCTCAAATACCTCAGCGTTGCACTTGATACAACGTCAACAAATGCCCCTTCTGTCTTCTATAGTAGCTTGTTTCCTCTCTGTCCACAAGATTTTTTCATGTTTTTATAAAGGCTACTGTTTTCTGAGCAGACATCTGGGTGAGCAGATTTGGCCTGCATAGCTCGAGTGCTGAGCCTCAGACTGAGGGTTTGAAAATGGTCCAGAGCACATCTAACAGTTTAGTGTTTAAAATTGTGGTAAATGTCTTATTTCAGTTCTATGTTTAGAAAAGATTCAGAATAAATTCAAGTTACCCTTTGTTTGACGGCTTTAAAGTTAAAGAACACAAGCATGGATAAACTTCAAGCATATCAAGCACACTAGTTGTGTTTCTGTGCATTAATGATGCTTGACACATCAGCATGATGGCCTTAAATAAAGATGAACAAGGGCTACTGTATAGGAAATGTTGACTTTAGTAAATCTGCAAAACTATTTTAGCTTTCTGTGCCAAGTGGTTGAAATTAAAATGCTGAGGTAATGATCTCCTTTGTGCTTAAGGAAGTCAAGCAGGGGGTTGCTACAGAATATAGAAAGACTTTACGTAATCTGTTTTGAATTCACAAAGAAAATCCTTTTAACATTGCACCTTTTCCCTGTAGACATTGATTTAAAACTGCATTTTTAATCAAAGATTATTCTCTAACCCCCTGAGGAACTGAATTGCTTGCAGAATATTGCAGTAAGAATCAAGGATCGGGTAGGGAGCACTTTATTTGAGCTATTTGTGGTGTGAAAAATATAATTCCTTCTGTCTAAAGACTCTCAAGACAGTTTCATTTTACTCCCCCAGGCCTCAGATGAATACTCAGAGTTTCTCTGCTTAATTATTCATGTGGATGTGAGTTTGAAATCCTGAATGCTGTCTACAACCCGCCTCTGTTTTTTCCCTCTTTGTTTTCAAGCTTTCAACTCTAACAGCATGAGCTCTAAAACTGCATCTGAAACTGATTTTGTATCATTATCTTCCAAATCAAACCACAACTGTGTCTTATGGCTTTCTATTCCTATGTGAGTTCTTTCTAACATGTCATGTAGGGTTCAAAGCCATTGGATACACAGTGGACAGTCAACTTAGGAACTGATGGTGTTTTGACAAATTTAACATGAGAAACAAAGTCAATGAAAATTGGAATCCTAAGATAAAGTGTAATCATCATTTTTGTTTTAGCCTGGGTGGCATTTTGTTCAGCCCAGATATTTGTAGTATCTAAAATCCTATGCAATGGCATCAACAAAGCTGTAGATGTTATAGATGTTTTAGGAAATTACTGTTTTCATATAACATCACAGATGGTCAAGGTAATAAAGTTATTTTCTTGTTGCTGTCACTTACAAATGTGAAACTTACTATGGAAGTCACAACTGCATTCAGAGATGTGTTTAAGAGATTCAACACCACCTGTTATTTTAAAATCGAAGATCAAATTTTTTTCTTTAAAAAGATAAAGCTCTAAAAATTGTTGTACTGTAAGTGAGAATTTAAAGACAAATATTTTACAGTGATGACATGATAGTGATATGTGAAGACTAGGAACATGAAAAGCATAATAATACTGCAGTTGTGATATCTATATAAAAATAACATATTCATACTCAGGAGGTGAAAAAAGATGATATACATCATTATTAATTAATTCCTTGGGATAAACTTTCTTTGCCGGTAGCTATTCCAACCAAGAACACTTTATAACTATAAACAACAATTAAGTTGCTTTTTATGTGGATCCAATTATTGGCCTCTCTTTTGGAATCAGGTTATAATTTGAAAAATAAGTGAAGTTTTATTCATCTTGTTTACTCTGTTCATTTGTCTAATTTCTAGTGGCCAGAAAGAAATATTGGTCATTCAGTATGCATCATGGTTGTCAATAAGTGAAAGTGAATTGGGATCAAAATTTAGGCAAAGATTATGTGCTGACCTGCAGCAGTGCTAAACGATATTCAGTCAACATTTGTTTAATGAATAATTTACATTCATGAATGACCAATCCGTCATTCAAATTACTTTAGTGTTTTTCGCTTGATTTAGTGCTGGAACTGACCATTCAAAGGTAAATTTTATTTTTAACATTATCATTGCTCTATTTTTAAGGAGGCCAAAAGAGGATACCATGCAACAAGATTAACATTTAAACTGTATCATCACGGATACATGGTGTGCACCTAAGCCAGCTGGGCCATTGTAAAAACTCCTTCAAATGTGGCCTCTCATGGTTCCTGCCGCCTCCCTGTTGAGTAGATTTTTCAAAAGAATTCCATGAGCATTCAGCCTTCTGAATGCATTAACTCTATTGAATATCTCCTGACTTCAGGTTCTGAAGCAAATATGAGCAAGTCTAGGCTTAGACCACTTTAATGATTTTGATATGAAACTTTTATATTATCTGTAAGTTATTTTTGTATTCCTTTTTAATAAAATCTATGACTGTCTTAATTTTTAATGTTACAATCCTAACATAAAACTCTATAGTATTTTTGCTTTGATATGTTCAACATGGTAACAGTAAAACAACAAGACCAACAAATATATTAACACAACAACATACTATAAACACAATATTTCACTAATTTTAACAGTAATGTTCTGGTTGGGTGAGTTTAAAGATCCCCTAGAGTTTCTTTTGTAAACAAACAAAAGTGATGTTCACATTCATAATACTCAGTAAATCACATTGTATATGTATGCTTGAGCTCTAACATATGTGTTAAATGCATTTCCTTAATTATAAAATATTTGGAGAATATTGAAAATCAAGTAGCAAGAACAACACTGTGGATCAATATTAAAAAGTGCCCTGTTTAATCAGGGAGATTCTGCACAAGAAAATATGATCTGCTGGCCAGTGAGTAGCTCCACTGAAGCGTTTGGGGTTAAGGACTTGCTCAAGGGCACCTCAGGGAGGGGTAAGGGGACTTAATCAACAACCTCCTGGTCATAAGCTTGGTTCTCTAACCTTTAAGCTACCATTGTCCTTCATAATTGAGTGGAAAAATATATTAACATTCAAATAGGGCATTTACAATAATCAAATTAAAACTGATGAATTGGAGTGAATGTGATCAGGACATTCCTGCAAATGAGAGGTTGCTCTCCGTGAAACCCTGAATAAATAAAAGTTTTAAAAAGAAGAATCCCAAACAAACCATTTAATTCCTCTCGCCCCTATAAAATCCCCACTGAAACTAAATGTTGTTTTACATCGGTAAACAGCACAGAGGTAATCAAGTTTGTTCAACCCAAACTCAAACATGACTTAAATGGGATGTAAATCTTCCTGCTGTCTTCTCATTTCAAGGTTGTCATCTAATGTTTGAGCTGTTTTGTACAATTTGCAACAAGCAAAACAACTAATATAGTGTTCAAGGGATCCATTTAGCTTCATCTGTTAATGTTCTGACAGTAATAAAATGGTGTTCAAGTATAATCCTGTGGGAACATCTTATGATATGTTTCATTTTGTTATATTTTTCTTATGTTAAAATACATACAGTAAATGTACACATACCCATACCCATACAAAGCTATAGACATGCATTTCCATGCACCTACACATAGATAAACATTCATTATTTTCATATCTCAAGTATATTAGAAGCAAGAGCAGGTTGTTTGAAGATAAGTAAAAATAAATGCCTTAAAGAAACGAAAGGAAGTGATAGATCTAAGTGACTGGCAGGTTTATTCAATCAGATGAAGCTTTATATTTAAAGGCAAGTCTACCAATTTATTTAGAAATTCTAGGAATGCAGGAAAAAAAGAGTACTAGTATATTTATATGCCATAGACTATATGATGTCCTATATGGAATTAAAAATTGTTTTAAATAAGAAGATAAGGAAAATGCATTTAAAAAATAACTGGCATCCAGTGAAAAGAAAAAAACAGGAAGGGACCATTTGCTATTGCTATTGTAAGTATTATTATTTGTAGTACTGTTTTGCCACAAAACTGGAACCTGTATCACGAATATGATAACTTCCAACTCTAGTCACCTCAGTACCAGCTGTTCAGGGGCCAGGAGTTGTTGAGTTGATAGAATCTCTGAAAGTGCCAGAGTCCTGTTCCAGGACTGAGGTTTACTGATTTCTTACTTGACCACTGAATGCTGTCACAGTAAGTTTTTCAGATAATGAACATTCTTGATCGAAGAGATGCCTGCTGTAGGTGTTTGGTTGGAAGCAGTCATCAGTCGCACATTTGGCACCCCCTGCTTTACAAACAACTAAACAAGTGTTGTTGTTTTTTTGATCTGTTAACAGGTGTTACGAAAGGAACTACTCACCATTTCTGCATGAACCACCTCAATAAATATGCATCAGCAGCGTGCACCAGAGACACCACGAAACCAACAACGACCAAAGCCTGGGACAAACCTGGAGGTCAAAGGTATACAATGATTAGACAGGAGGAATTTGCACTTAAAACTTCACTGTATGAACTAATGGGTCTTTTCATAGAGGGCGTGTTGACATGTGGCAGTAGGAAAAGCACAAGTATACATAAAAATGATGGCTGAATACCATTTAGCTGCTTCGGTTTTAGGGTTTTGCTTTCTGACTGTCACAGTCATGGCTTACTGGGACAACTGAATAAGATAGAGACATTGTTACTGTGCTTTCCAACTATAAAAAGTCAAAATGACCACTGTAAAAAAAAAAAAGAAAGAAAAAGAAGCCTATATTACAATCGTACAGTTTAATTTAACTGGATTTAATTTGATTAAATTATTTATTTTGACATTTGCAGCTCTGAACTTCCATTCATAATCAGGGTTGAAAACGGTTAACTTAGCTAACGTTACGACCGTAAACACATTAAGTTAAGTTAGCTAACATTAGTTAACTAGGTTGATATTACAAGCTAAAAACCAATAAGCCACACATGCTTTTTAAGTTCTTCATTTTAAAGATAATCTTAATTTAATAAAAAGGTCTTAGGTTTCATTTAAATGTATTGGACGTCCAGGCTAGCTAAGCAAGTGGCGCTGTGCTGTATGTTTACTACTCACTAGTGGTATGTCAAGCTAGCTGCCCGGCGTCAGTCAAGTCGTCAGTTGCAGCTGTTCTCAATCAAGTTAGTGCGATTTTCAGAACACATGCCGACGGTTTCTCCGAGCTGCTGTCGGTTATATCTGACTTCAGAGACTTTTTAGACCAATATAAAGAGCAACTAAGCACTGAAGTTGGACTATTTTTCATTTTCGTTGTCCTTGTGACATGCCGCTATTTAAGGAGGACCCCGCTCATCTCTCTAAATCTAGACTGAAGTCAGATTTAGTTTCTCACAATGTCGTGCTGCCACCTGCCAAGAGCAAAAAGGAGGTTTACGTGGAGCTGCACTTAAAACACATTGATCAGAAAAACTCAGCGGATTTTTCTAGCGATGAGGAGGATCGAGTACAAGATGTGGCAGTAAGTTGATCAAAGTTCTGTTTTGCGCCAGAATACTTTTTATGATTAGCTTTTGCGGAATTAAGCGCTCTGCTCTCAATCACAACTTGCTGTAACTTAACATTTTATCAGCCTACTGTGCAATCACTGAGTGATCAGGTTAATTTGAAACAGCAGTTGTGACAAAACTACTTGTCTAATTAACTTTACATGACATGTTTGAGAAATTGCCACCAAAATGTAATTTGACATCTTTACAAATAACGTTAACGTTACGTCGCCTGGTAAAATACTTGTCAACAATGCTGCCTTCAAGGACAGAAACAATTTTATTTTATAGTGAGGGGTCGTTTGCATAATATTGATTGGCATGGGCTGAATTAAACCGATGCTGTGCAAGGTTAGCAGCTGTGGAGGGGAGGAGGGGTAGATTTGGGTCACGGGCTACCAAACACTCCTCTCAGCTTTCTGTAACATACGGTCCTTCACCACTGAGCCAACAGCTGTATAGCTGGTATAAATTTACATGAGACGTTTCTGTTATTAGGTTGCCATTACAGTCGTGTGCATGTGCTTGCCACACCTGTCCCACTCACTTACCATATGTGTGCCAGGAAGAGCACTGGAAGTTGTTTCTGTGCTGTGTCATGGGGAAGGAGGACTGTTTAGACAGACTGTGTTAAAGAAGATTTTCTCTCTAGACCTAATACTGATATATGAATGATATGATTATTTAATTAGTGAAGGATATTAACAACTGATTTTGATATTCGTTTAAAGTTTCTCATTAATTTTTCATGCAAAACTTTTGCTGGTTCCAGCTGGTCATTTATAATAAATTTCTGAATATAATGATCAAAATAATGATTAGTTGCAGCCCTACTTATTAGTTTTTCAGAGAGGATCAACATTTTATGAAGAGTGACAAAGATAAGCAGTTTGCTTTACAGTTGAACAATAAACCTATTATAGTTTTCTGCCAGGTGATATCTTATAAGCCATTAATTGATAATACAGACTCTGCAATCAATCTTTTACATGTTTTCTATTCTTCTGTGCTTTTTTTCAGAATAGGTAAATGTAAAAATTAGAGAAGTCACTAAATTAGTAATCAGTAACTAAATTAGGTGAATTTTGAACAGATTTTTGAACTGCAGCCTCCAGCTGTTTATGCTCTATATCCCACACCTGGCAACTACTGGCATTCAAGCTGCAGCCTTTGACTAAATTCAGCAAATGTTTGTTTTTGTTAGGACAAGGATGAGAATCAAGAGGATGCAGACATGCCCGATCCAAGTGGTTTGACTGATGATGAACTCAAGGCTGCACTTCTCACACACGGAGTTAAAGCTGGGCCCATAGTGGGTGAGGATGCACTTAATAATTTCTTGAAATTGGTTTCCATTGTAGAAATGGGATTCCTGTCATCATTAGTGCAGTGTTTTAATGAATGTGGAGACCCATCACTCTATTTCCAGGTCTGTCTTAATTACTAAAGTATTGTTTGTCTATGCCAGCTTCCACCAGGGCCTTATATGAGAAGAGGCTCCGAAAACTACTTCAGTCTGATGGACACAGCTGTCTGAATGGAGCAGAAAAAAGTGTATTATATTCTGACAGTGAAGAAGAGGAGGAAAATGGGGAAGGGCATGAAGAGTCAGGTATTAACAAAAATGCTGCTGATTTTATTTTTGTCTAGATTTTTATTTTGTTTCATGTTAGGTATCAGATAATCATGTGCTTTTGTATTATTTCTGTGATTTGTACAGGTTCTGAGGAAAGAAAAGAAGAAAGAGTTGAACAGTCAGACCAGGCCCAACAAGAGAGTAGCCAGGTGAGAAAATTTTAGGAAGTTATTGATTTCTTTGGTTGAATGATTTTGGAGTTTCTGTGATAGTAGCTCTTAAATTAGGGAGCTTGCACTACCTATTTAATGTTGCTGGTTACTTTATATTGTCCTTTCATTTTTGCCACTACTAGGTGTATTGTATAAATATATATTCCCTACAGTGCCACTTAGTGGCTACAGATTGCAAGTGTACAATTTGTTTTTTTTAGCCTTCACTCTTTGCATAATAACTTTGAATAAGCTCTTCATTTTGAGTGTTAGTGGGGGGTTTTTTTCTTTTTTTTGTTTTCACAGGAAGAGTTGTATTTTCAGAATGGTGGTTTTGTTTACCCGCAGTGCTTTTTACTCTCGTCAAGGCTGGTAAATACTACAGATATTCACATAGTTTTTAACAAAATTCTGTCAAACTGAATTTTCAGTGGATACTAATGTGTTTTGTTTTTTCTGTGTTTGATTGGGTTGGTCTTTTGTAGAGTGCTCATGCTTCTAGAAACAAGGAACCTAGTCCCAAGTGGAATTCAGGGAATGTGTTAAAAACATCAGAGCGGAGTCGGTCTCACAGCTCACAGATTCCCATAGGAATTAGAAGAGCGTCCTCTGTAGATCAACGTTCAGGATTAGGATCAGGGGTAGGCTGGTCTTATTTCACTTCTCTTGTGGGTTTTAAATTCTCTGCATTCCTTACTTAGACTGTCTAACTCTATTGTGTGTCCTTCTCAAGCCACTAATGGGATATTTTTTGTTTTTTCAGTGATGGGAATTGGTATCTCACTGGTGTATAGATTGTGTGACGAATGATAATGTTTGTATTGCTGTTAACATGGCAATAATACTTGCAGGTTGCATCAGGATCACAATCTGTTATGCCCAATGGTTGCTCTCAGGCCTTCAGCATCACTCAAATGGTTGAGCAGGAAAGTTAATCCCACATGTTTTTAAACCAATTCACATCTTTACAAATTACCCTTTCATTTCTTTTTATAGTGTGTTGTGAGAAATCACTGCCAGAGTGCTCACTCAGTAACGTACATTGTCGCTCTAAACAACAGATGGAGAGTCGTGGGTCACTCTCTACTAGCACACACACTGAGAGTGAGTTGAATGGGAGCAATGTGCAGCAGAATTGGTCGCGGTCCAACACGGTCAGTAGTGCTCAGGTTGTTCAGCCACATTCTGAGCTCAGACTTTGGTGGTTAAAGTGTTCGAGAGGTTCACTGGAGGCAAGTCAAGTGTACCATAATTGGTTATGTCTCCTTTTCTTTAGATGGAGGTGCCAATTATGGACAAGTACACCATGAATAACAAGACCCTGTACTACACTCCCAAGGCTTACCCTTCTAAATGCGGAATGAAGGCACACACCTCTTCTTGCTGGCTTTTAATTTCTCCGGCTTTTTAAAGTTTTTTTGTTCCATATCACTTGATAGGGTGGTGTGTGCATTGTCTACAAGAACACATTTTGTTTGGTGTAACTTTAATATATCAGTGTTACTATGTGTTCCCCCAACTGGAAATTATACACAATAACCATAACAGTTACACTATTTTAATATTTTGTCAGTAAGTGTCAGATTTCTGGTCATTAAATTAACAATCACCAATTTTCCTTAATTTCTTCCTGACACTGTCTCTGTGGGATCCTGCTGTCTGAGATATATATTTATCTGGTCCACCTTGTTTAGTAATGTCTTTCTTTTTTCTTTTTTTTTAGCGTTCTCCGGAGCCCGATATTTTCAAGGACATGTCTCCAGACACTGAGGCCACACCAACAGGGATCTAGTAAGTGCCATACAACACTATTACAGTACGGCAATTACAAACTCTTCACAGCTTGAAGTTTTTGAATGAGAATTAGATTTCACCGAAGTACAAGAAATGTGTAGGAATTTGAGTCATGGTGGGTGACACATGGACATCTTTCTTAGTAGTACATACCAACCAATTTTAGGTATTTTGTGATTTGATAATTGCATAAAACCCGTTGCTTTTCAGCGTCACTTGTCGGAGACCCATCAAGGGTGCAGCAGGAAGACCTATCCAGTATGCGTACCCAGACGCTCCTGTCAGTCCCATGACACTGGAGAGACGAGCGGTAGAGCGCCGCCTTGTGCCCATCCAGATACAGATTTTGGTCTTCCTCATAGGGGCGTGTCTCCTGTACATCATTTATGTTTGTGTTGAGGACAACTCATTCAGTCCCTTTTTGGCTTTACTGGATGGTCTAAACCAGGAGTTGGACAGTGAAGAGAGGCTTTTGCTTCAAGCTGAGACATATGATACACCAGTGCTTTCTGGACAGGAGTAACTATGTTGTTGTTGTTTTTTTAATCCTCTACCTTGACATTAAGGTGTGAGGTTTGTATTTTTGTTGATACAAGCAATTTTGATATTGTCCTGGGATATCTTCAGGGAGCATATTACTTTAAATACTTTGTTTTGTTCTTTACTGTGTGTCTGTATCTGTATGGGAGCAAACCCCAAAGTTTTACTTTTTTAAAAATGTTTTGCTTATGGATGTGTTAAATGCTCTTGACAATCAAGTTGAAACAATCGCTAAAACACAGCTTCAGTTGAAATTTTAAACTGATATAGATGTTCTCAAATTTAAATACAATGCAAATGATGTACTTTCCTAACCTAAATTGTGTAATGTCTTTTCAAAGAATCATTGTCACTTGTTTTGTGTTTTTTAATATTTGAACTATTTTTCAATAAAGTATGTTTTGCTTCATGTTTTTTGTGCAACTGAATAGTATCTGTGACAAATCAGTAGGATCTCTAACCCCATCATCCTTCCGTCCACCATACACCCACATAAGGGTCTAGACTAATTATGTTTTTAAAATTTTTAAAGTAAAATTTTTAAATTCTGATGATTTTGTTCTATTTTGAAAATAGTGGGGTCTTGTATTATTTTGTGCACACATACAGTATGTGTGACTGTTTGCTTACAGGCCAGCAGGAGGCTCTCACTCCACAGTCTCGACCTAATCTAATGTACTCTGCTCACAGTGAACAAGTCCCGCTGTCACAACAAGCCACAATGACAGACTCGGGGCCGAAGTTCAAAATATTCAAGTTTTTAAAGATTATTTTTAGTAGCTTCGTTCTTATAGTCCTACTGTTATTTACTATTGCATCTATAAGGACTCTTTCACTGGACGTAAATGTCGGACTTCAACTCGCCCATTGGGAAAAGACGAATAACATCTCGCTTGTCATAGACCACCATCAGAGAGAGGAGCTTCTCACACATTTTAAAGGTAACTTTCGCTTGGTAGTCGGTAAACTGAAAGAATTGTGGAGAAGCCACCAATGACTTACAGACGGTGTATGTTAACTATCTACTCATTCATCCAGAGGCTATCCGGATCCCCACGGTGTCATTCTCGGAGACGGAGAGCAACATCACCGCGCTGCTTGAATTTAACACGCTCCTCCGAAAAGGTAAAGCTGGTTAAAAATGGCGTTATTTAAGCTAACGTTACCTAACGTTAGTCACGAGTGTGTTTGCCATGACACGGCATGAATTCGCCGAGCGGTTCAAGCTAACTACCCCTAAGCTAACGTTTAATAGTGTATCTTAATCTAACATTAATTTCAGATGCTAATTGTGTATAGAGTGCTAATGATACGGAGATGTATGTGTCAGGTGTCGTGCCGAAGGAGTTACCCCTTATAGGAAGTGTATCCCCGGCCGCCGGAGCGCGCATGCACTCAGTGGTGCAGGCTGAACTTTTTATATACAGTCTATGACGTGGACTCGATTTCACCAAAGATATGGCCGTCTTTAAACACTTCCTATCAGGGGTAACTAACTTACCTTTGTTACGACATAGAGCCGTGCCATCACGCCATCATGTTTTTATAGAAAGTTTTGTACAATTTACAATCAAAGTTGTATTTCTCTAAAGGTGTCAGCAGACGTCTTAAACGTTAATACAGGTTTCTGTAAACTTGACATGTTTTTTGTATATTCCAAACTAATTGATATATTTAACAAGCAGTGCGCCAATGCACAAATATACAATATGGCTGCAACTAAGAGTTATTTTCTTCATCTATGACTCTGAGACTTATTTTGTCGATCAATATATTATTCACTTTGCCTATTCTCTTTGCTTTTTTGTCCAACCAACAGTCCAAAACAAATATATTTAGTTTATTATAATTTAAGACAAATAAAATCAGGTAATCCTCATTTCAGAAATTGAAACTCAAACGCAAATATTTGGGATTTTTGCTTGACTCAAGCCATGAATCAATTGTCAGAATACCTGCCAATTACTTTTGTATTCATATTTGTTGATTGATTAATAGACTAATTGTTTTACCTCTATGTAGTCAGACATGTCAAAAGTGCCATAGTTGTGATATGGCTCTAAAGAAGAATTAAAGGGGCAATTTAGTGTTGTCTTTTTTATAATTTTTTAGGGACCCACAAGAGACAGATTAACACACAGGCCGACACTAGACTGCGTCAGTTTTCTTTTGTGTTAAAGAAAACTGACGCACACTAAAGAGAATGTGTAAAATTGGCAGTTTCCCTTTAAGCTTCTACTCTTCTTCCTGTGTCAGCCTTCCCAACAGTTTTCTCTTCGAGCTTGGTTCATCATGAAGTGGTGGCCAACTACAGCCACCTATTTTGGGTACAAGGATCACGGCCTGACCTCGTGCCATACCTGCTGCTGGCCCACATTGATGTCGTACCTGCCTCAGAGTCAGATGGCTGGGAGGCCCCTCCATTTTCTGCCAAAGAGATAGATGGCTTCATCTATGGTAGAGGGACCATAGACGACAAGAGCCCTGTAATGGTGAGAGAACAAGTGATATTTTATGTGATCTTGCTGTTAAACAAAGTTGAGTTATTAACTTATTTACTTTTCATGTGCCAGGCTAAATGATATGCTTTATTTCTTCCAGGGAATACTTCAGGCACTGGAGTATTTGCTGATAAAAGGCTATGCTCCACGCAGAGGATTTTACGTTGGTCTTGGTCATGATGAAGAGGTACTTTAGCTTATACTTTTTAAAAATAATACAATCGAAAATATCATATGTGAATGTCTGAGTCCTCCAATATTTATTTTTAAAGGTCGGTGGTTACAATGGGACAATGAGCATTGTGCGTTTACTGAAGCAGCGTGGTGTGCATCTATCATTTGTCCTGGACGAGGGCCTGGCTGTACTTGATGGAGTCATTAGTGGTCTTGAAGGACCTGCTGCTCTGTGAGGACCTGCCATATTTTAATTTATAGTTCAGCATATTTAGTTTGCAGCTATAGCATGGTAAAAAGTAAATAATTTGGTTATCACAACAGAACTCACAAGCATAGCATAAAATTGCATGTCTCCATTAAATTATGTTAAAAAATATATATAGGTGATTGATCGACATTTGTTGTAAATTCTGTGTTCTATGTGTGCATGTTTTTTAGAATTGGTATAAGTGAAAAAGGTTCTGCCACGGTAAAGCTTAGTGTATCTATGGTCCCTGGTCATTCCTCAATGCCTCCCAGTGAGACCACAATTGGGATATTGGCTGCAGCAGTCAAAAGGTGAGAGGAACATTTTTCTAAAATTTAGATTTTTAGCTCGTTTAATTTCCCTATGATGAATTCATTCTAGCCAAAATCTAAGACTTTGACTCTGATTTCCTCAGACTAGAGGAGAACCCCATGCCGAGATTATTTGGTCATGGGCCTGAACGTGGAACCTTTGAGCACCTGGCCCATAAGGTAAGAGGAACCAACTACTTGTCCAGTACTCATTTCTAGGCCAAGGACAGACTCATTATTTGAGCTGACCTTTACCATTTTGCATTATCTTCCACAATCAAGGAAATTTTAAATCAATGTTAGAAATGTCACAACAAATAGAATGCATATTTGGTGTGTTTCAATCAGCTGGGTTGAGGCAAATAAACTGCCCACCTGTGTACATTGTTCCACTGGTAAAACATGAAAAAGAAAACTTGGTTGGTTGTCTAGACCCTTATGGCTGTTGGGCAGGTTCTTCAGGTGAGTTAGTCTCCCCTGTTAAAGTTTTTTTTACTGCACTGTATCTGTTTCAAATTAGAAACCCTCTAGCATTTCAGTGGACAGAATCCCTTCATTTCCTTTTATTATGGAACATTTACAGGACTGTGTTGTGAAAAAAATCAGTAGCATATTAGATCTCTCCTTGTTTTTACTCAGTTACCAATTCTTTGACTTCAGTTCAGGCTCCCAATGAAGTTCATAATGTCGAATTTGTGGCTGTTCTCCTCACTCCTTGGCAGGTAATTGTATTCTAAAATTAATTCGGCATGTTTTCTTCTGATTGTGTCGATTACAAAAAAATCACAGTTTTATGTTGCAGGATACTTGAAAGAAAACCAGATTCTAATGCTTTTGTAAGGACAACTACGGCAGTCACCATGTTTAATGCAGGAGTGAAGGTAGAGTTACTAATTATGAAAACAAAAGCAATTCACAGGAAATAAGATTGCATTAGAAAAATCTTAAATTCTTTTTCTCCCTGTAGGTCAATGTCATCCCTTCCCTTGCTGAAGCTTACGTAAATCTACGAATCCACTCAGCACAATCATTACAAGAGGTAGAGCCAGACATTTGTTTCTCCTTTTTGAGAATTCCTGACATCTCCCCATTAATATTCTGACTTGAATAAAATGTGTGCTTTCCTAGGTCTTGGACCTCATCCAGTCTACAGTGGGGGACCAGCGCGTGAAGATGGAGCTTGTTAATGGATTTGACCCTCTGCCTGTCAGCTCTGCTGATGAAAAGTCCTTTGGCTTCCAGATCATTAAGAAAAGTGTGTTGGAAATCTTTCCAACAGTTACGGTTGCTCCAGGTAGAATCCATATGAATTTAATTGTATTGTAAAAATGTGGTTTTTAAAGTCAAAATATTCCATTAGTGTGCTGAAATAGCATTTGAATGTGCAGGTATCTGTATTGGGAACACAGACAGTCGACACTTCAGAGACCTAACCAATGATATCTATCGCTTTGCCCCTGTCTGGTTTAAACCAGGTGATGCTCAGAGGTAAGTCTATCTATGCTTAATACTGAATAAAAATAGTAATCATCAGTCTAATAAACTGCTTGTACAGAGTAATATCTGGTTAGGTTGAGAGAGCAACTTCTTGAACAAAAGAGAACTTTCTGTTATTGGTCACACCTTTCAAAACTTCCAGTGTGACCTAGTTACTTATTGTTCAAAATTAAAGCTCTTCTTAAACAAATACAGTAGGAAGAGTTTTATGTATAGAATTAATCTTTTGCCCAATTTGGTAATGACCTTTGGTAATAAAATTGCATAATCCTGCATAAACAGTAAGCGGGAATCTATGGAAGGAAACAATGTCTTCGTAGATACCACAGTAAAGTAAAATGTATTTTTCTTTCTTAGATTCCATGGCATCAATGAAAGGATTTCCAAAAAGAACTACGAGGAACTTGTTGTCTTTTACTTCACTCTGATTCAAAACGGTGACATTCAGAAGCTCCCTGACCCTCACAGTTCTGTTCATGAACTCTAAAGAATAGACAGCGTGGGTTACAAGTCAATCAAACATAATTTAAAGGCCTCTGCTATTTTTAGTCTGAATAATTTCAACAGCACCCAACAGGACATTGACTTGCTGTACAGTCTCTTAATTTAAACAAAATCACGTGATTCTGCATTTTAGAGCCAGACGGTATAATTTTCCATTGCCATGTAATATTACATTAATAATAAACAACTCTGTTGTCTTTCTTCACTGTTGTTTGATGACATACAGCATTGACCTTGTAATGACAAAATGATTGTGGGATAACTATGTGGAGCTCCTTTGCATTTGTCAATAGAATTTTGTGGCAGACTGCTGTGATGATTTCTGAATTTAAAATCATGATGGCATTGTGCCCTCTCTCCTTCTCTCTCTCTCAACCAAGTTATCTGTGATGCTGATTTCCAGTAAACTCAAAACTATTCACCAGCTCCACCTCAGGTCCACTGATGTAGACAGGGGCTCAGCTCCTTGGTTTTGTTGATATTGAGCAGTAGACTGTTCCCTATGAGCTACTCTGCAAGATTGATGGTTTCCTCCCGATAACTTTCTATGTCAGGGGTTGTAGTCATGGATGTACAGCAGAACAGGAGGGGGCTGAGCACAAGGCCCTGGGGGACTCCAGTGTTGCTGAACACGAGAGTGGGGAGGTTCGACCACCAAACAGAACTGTCTGGGGTCTGTTTTCTGTCTGAAGTCCAATTTGCACTTGCAGAGTGTAGTACTCAAGCCCAGAGTGCTTAGGTTTTCAATCACAGTGTGGGATTGTGTTGAATGCTGAGCTGAAATCAACCAACAGCATTCTGGTCATCTATCCACACTGTTTTTTACTGATGGTTTGACTCTTTTTTATCAGTTGGGTGTAAAGTGAATGTTAAGACAGCTTAAGAGTTATTGTAAAGTTTATGTAAGATTTTTGGAAAGGTTGTATGCTTTACACAGTTTACACAGTTAGGATAGGAACATTGACTTAGGAATGGTTACTCTCTAATGGCCTTTTTCCTAAATCAGCCAGCAAATGTGCCAGGTTTTACATTATGTGGCAAACAAAGCTACACAAATAATTAGTTATTAGTCGAGCTTGCACTGTGTTTGTGTAAACCAAAATCCAGCTGCATTGAATGAGAAGATCAAAATACCGCTTTCTACATGTTTCTGCTTATTAAACTGGTGAATTGATATAAGTATTGGCCTTATACTCTAGAAAGTTTTATTACACATACTGACAACGAGCATAGTGGTAGTGTGGTGTGTGTGTGTGTGCGTGTGTGCTTGGAGTGGAGAGACACAGGAGGGGACAGGCTGCAGGTCAGGCAGTCCTTATTGTTGATGGCAGTATGCCATTTAGAGCAAGTAGTTTACTAATTGTAGACCTTTTGAAGATATCGTTCCTCGATATCAAATCTTCTTTCTCTCGGGTTCTAGAAAGTGGCATGCAGGAACATGATAGTTCAGAGGTATTTATAATCAACTGGCTAAGTCATATTGATAAATGTAATTTCATAGATTAAACAAATATAAATTTAATGTAAATAACTTTATTTAATAAAAATCAGGCATTCAAACTCCACACTTTTCAGTGAAATTCAATGTTTTGATACCAAAATGGGTGACCTATGCAAATATTTTGCAGGAGGAGCGGTTGTTGCTAAGACAGCATTTAGGCCTCTACCGAGTCCTCTCCTCTCTAGCATGAGCTTTGCAACTTTACAACTAGCTCTGCCTAACCAATTGTCACTCCTAATGCCTCAGCCCAACAGCCAATCAGATGCAGCACAGGGCAGGTCTTTTTTCTGGTCCGCTATACAGTCACTGCCGAGTCTGACAGCTGAACATGTCAGGATAGTAATAGACTGCCAAACCAGAGATTTGTTGATTCTGAAAGCAAACTGGCGAAGTTCCAGGCTGGCTGGGATGTTGTTCTTTATGTGCTGAAGAACTCAAAGCACTTAATCAGAATGTGGGTGAGAGATGGGCTGGATCGCAATAAAAAGTTTTATATCAATAATTATCACAATAAAAATCAAACTGTTCTTTCGTTCGAGTTTAAAGGCTGATTTTTGCTCCTGAGTTAAAGTTGAAGAAACTCAGAACAAACACTTGATGTAAAACAGTAGATCACTGCTCAAATCTGAGGTAGAACATTCAAAACAATTATGATAGAATCTTTGTCAAATATGCATTAGTAAAATTAAGCAAAAGCTTCTTTCAGTCCTAATTCATGTTTGGTCCAAGTGAATAAGATCAAACATTTATTGAATATTTATTGAACATTTTTTATATTATTGAAACAAAAATTGCGATAATTATTGTTATTGTTTTATTGTCCAGCCTAGGTGAGAGCCACAGGGCGGTAGTTGGTGAGTCAGAAAGTTTCTCCAGCCCCATCACCTGTTAGATTGTTAATCCCAGCCACTCTCTGTTACAATCAATTAAGCATCTACCTTGTAGCATTGGTGGATTTGGATGGAGCAGATGCTAATTTCTTGATTAAGATCTTGCCTCCTGCATTGGTATCCCACTTCAGCCCCTCAAGTCCCTGTTAAAGGCCAATGCTCTAGATGGCAGACACCTGCACTTTTTATTCACTGTTCTGCTCCGATACAGATTATACTGTCAGGTAATCATAGAGAGACCATCCAGTTCAATATCATCTCCTTCCCTGAAATCCCTCTTGTTTTGGGCTATACTTTTCTGAAATTACATAATCCCCAGATTGACTGGACTGCTGGGAAATTCACTGGCTGGAGCCCTCTTTGCCATTCCACCTGTATGCATTCTGCAGTGCCACCAATAGAAGGCACTAGCGTTCCATCTAAGCCTCCTCCACCAGCTTTCAGCCATTCCCCAGGAATACCATTATTTAGTAAGGACTTAGCTCTTTCTCTGCCCCCTCTATGGGCTTTCCATAGTGTAGGAATAAAATTGTACTAGTTAACATGTATGACAGTTTATGGAAAGCCCTTTGAACATTTATTCCATATCCTGGATATCAAACTTTATTTTCCTTGACTAGTTCGGTCTTTGGC